>JAHKKF010382270.1:0-14298 GCA_019740295.1 Labeo calbasu | reverse complement strand
CTTAGGGTTTGACCTACCAGTATGATAGTACACTCTTAAAAATAAATGTTCTTTATTTGCATCAGTAGTTCCATGAAGAACCTTGGAGCCTTTCTATTCCACAAAAAGTTCTTTATAGTGGAAGAAGGTTTTTAGATTATTAAAATGTTCTTCCAGCTACAACATAATGGTTCTTTAAGGAACTGATCACCAAAAGGTTCTTTAGGGAACCACAAATGGTTCTTCTACCACCACGAAAACCCCCTTTTGGAACTTTTTCATCGTTTTATATTCTGCCTGTTTAAAAATCTTAATTTAGGTTGCTTTAAAAAGTAACGATCCACTTTTCCTCAACAAGCCACATTATTTTATTTACTTCCACAGCACAAAGCTATTAAAGCTATTATAAATCTACAACTGTACACTTTTAAAAAATAAATGTTCTTTATTTGTTTCAATAGTTCCATGAAGAACTTTCAGCATTCATGGAACCTTTGAATTTGCAAGTTTCTTTAGATTATTAATATATTCTTCACACTAAGACAAAATGGTTCTTTTAATAACTGTATACTGAAAGGTTCTTTGGGAGACCAAATATAGTTCTTCTATGGCATCACTGTAAAAACTTTTTCACTGTTGTAGTTTTAGCCTGCTTAAAAAAATTGAAATTTTGGTTGCTTTAAAAAGTAATAATCCACTTTTCCTCAACAAGCCACATTATTTTATTCACTTCCACAGCACAAAGCTATGCACTGAGGTTTAAACCTCTTACACTCTTAAAAATAAGGGCTGTTTATTGGCATCTATGGTTCCATGAAAAGCTTTGAAACCTTGGAACCTTTGGATTCTACAAAAAGTTCTTTATAGTAGAAGAAGATTCTTTGGATTATTAAAATGTTCTTCATGCTAAGACAAAATGGTCCCTTTAGTAATGGTACACTGAAAGATTCTTTAGGGAGCCAAAAATGGTTCTTCTATGGCATCACTGTGAAAACACTTTTTCACAGTTTTATCTTCCGCCTGTTTAAAAATCATAATTTTGGTTGCTTTGAAAAGTAATAATCCACTTTCCCTCAACAAGCCACATTATTTTATTCTTTTCCAAAGCACAAAGCTACGTACCAAAGTTTAAAACATAGTGTTTGTCCGAATCTAGAACTGTAACTATGATAGTACACTCTAAAAATAAAGGTTATTTATTGAAATCTAGATCATTCTATGAAGACCATTGAAACTTTACAGTGGAAGAAGGTTCATTAGATTACTAGAATGTTCTTCATGCTTAGACAAAACTGAAAGGTTCTTTGAGAAACCAAAAATAGTTTTGCTTTAACGGCATCACAGTGAAAGACCCTTTTTGGAAACTTTATTTTGGAACTTTTTCATCGTTTGATCTTCCACCTGTTCAAAAAAATTGGAATTTTGGTTGCTTTGAAAAGTAATAATCCACTTTCCCTCAACAAACCACATTATTTATATTTTTATATTTTAAGCTATGCACCAAAGTTTAAAACTAAGGTTTTGTCCAAATGTAGAACTATAACTATGATAGTACACTCTAAAAATAAAGGTTCTTTATTGGCATCTGTGGTTCCATGAAGAACCTTGAAACCTTCTATAGCATTGCTGCAAAACTCCCCTTTTGGAATCTTTATTTTGGAACTTTTTCACCATTTTATCTTCCGCCTGTTTAAAAATCTTAATTTTGAAAAGCTTTGAAAAGTAATAATCCACTTTTCCTCAACAAGCCAATTGTTTTATTCACTTCCACAGCACAAAGCTATGCACCAAAGTTTAAAAATTAGGTCTAAATCTAAAACTGTACTTTAAATCCCCAAAGAACCTTTCAGTAAACAGTTCTTAAATGAATAATTTTAAAGAACATTTAAAAAAATCTAAAGACCCTTTTTTCCACTCTAAAGAAACTTTTCTGCATTTAAAAAGGCTCCATGGACGTTCAAGGTTCTTTATGGAACCATCAAATAAAAAATAAAGGTTTTTTATTGCCATCTATGGACATCAGAACCTTTCCATTCCACAAAAGGTTCTTTATAGTGGAACAAGGTTATTTAGATTAAAACGTTCTTCACGTTAAGACAAAATAGTTCTTTTAAGAACTGAAAGGGAAACTTGAAATGATTCTTCAATGGCATCACTGATAAACCCCCTTTTGGAACCTTTATTCCTAAGAATGTAAGCCTTGGCAAAAAAACACCAACTAACCACAGACTTCCTATATTCGTCTGGTAGGACTTCTTGTCCAGTATTGGGCATCCATTTTTGTGAATATACAGGTTTAAACCAACATTTCAACAATTAACAAGACAATCTAGTTCCATAACAGCGTCTAATGTCAAAAGGATCGCCTGTTAATTCGTCTCGGCAGTGGAAGTTGAAATAATCCAATGCAAATCGTTTTTTGTACACAATCCCTTTGGCCTTAATTGTGGTGGCGGTTTGAACATGGTGTGTGACGAAAGTTGTCATCGCTTGCATCCGCGTCTCTCTGAGCAGAACAGAAACAGCAAGAAGTTCTAACAAGAAACAGTGTGCCAGGTGGCGAACTGGCTGTACCAACACAACGCACAATCTGTCCGCTTCTACATCCAAAGCACTAGCAGCTGCCATCAACAGCCCCACACTCACACTCTCTCTCGCACTCACACACACACACACACCCCTAAAACATGTTTGCTTCCTCCACTGCTCTCATGTGACTGATAAAGCCACAGGTCGGCCTTCACCACTTTTTTAAGGGTTTGTCATAATCAGAAAACTACATTTAAATTATATTTTGTGTTTAGGCCTCACTTTAGTGAACAACAACGCGCTTTCTCGTCGGAAAGATCTGCTAATCCAAAATTGAGTAGTTAGACATTTTTCCGCCTAAATTTTTTGAAAATATAATCCAAAAATGGTAAGTTCAGAGATTAAACATAAAATCCAAAATTGGCCTTTTTTTCTTTCTTAATACACATTCAGGCTTTTATTGAGAGTGATTTATATCTGTTTCACTTGAAAATATGTAATTTTAGAGAAGTAATACGTGTTGCGAATTCTTCTTATGTTGACTTCAAACACTTTTTGGGTTACATTGTTTGAAAAATGTAATTCCAAATTGTGGTCACAGCTTTGTGTTTGTGCATATTAAATCCACACGAACACATTTTGCCCCCCAATTTACCTTATTTACATTAGTACACATTCCTGGTCTTATTGTGAACAACTCATTGGGAAAAAATATTCAACTGTTCATTAAAATGTATCAACTTGCTCCGCCTCAGAAATGACTTTCCTATCAAGTGATGTCATCAAGCCCTCTTATTTTTAACTCCTCCCACAACCACATTTCACAATCCAATTCATCGTTAGTAGTTAACATCAAGCCCTGCCCTAAATTTTTTAAATTGAATGTAAAAGTATAATTTTGCTTGTGGGTGCAGTTTCATGCTTTTTAGGGTACATTGTTTTAATGTAATTCAAAATTACAAATTGGCCTTTTTACTTCCTTTTAATACATATTTGTGCTCTTATTGACAGTAATTTCTGTCGGTGTTCACTTGAAAATATGCCATTTTAGAATAGTAATGTGTTACAAATCCTTTCTATGCGGACTTTAAACACTTTTTCGGGTTAGATTGTTTGAAAAATGTAATTAAAAAAAATTGTGGTTGTGACTTTGTGTTTAAAAATCCACATGAGCATTTTTTTTTTACAAGTCTTCCAGTTTACCATGTTTTCTACATTAACACACTTTCCAGGTCTTATTATGAACAATTAATCAACAATTAATTAACTCCTCCTCCAAATTTTCATGATACAATTTACTCCAAGTAGATATAATCAAATCCTATCCCATATTTCTTCCATTTACATTTTGAATTTCAATGTGAATGTGTCACATTAGAAACACAAAATCGCTGGTATGTGTCATTTCATGCTTTTTGGGTTACTTTTTTTTTATGCATTTCAAAATTGTGTTTAGGACTTAATGTATATAAAATCCACATAAGCACATTTTTTTCCAAGTGCCCCAATTTACCTCATTTTCTATATTAACATACTTTCCAGGTCTTATTGGGGGGAAAAAAACAATTTCTCATTAAAATATAACAACTTGCTCCGCCTCCAAAACAACTTTCTTTTCTGATGATGTCACCAAGCCCTTTTGTTTTAACTCCTCCCCCAAATTTTCATGATCCAATTCACTCCAAGTAGATACAACCAAGTCCATTTTTGGTTTTAACGTAAACGTGTCACATTAAAAAAACAAAATCGCTTGTTGGGTGTCATTTCATGCTTTTTTTAAAAAATGTACTTATTAAAAAAATAAATAAATAAATTAGGCATATAAAATCCACATAAAAGCATTTTGTCCCCAAAATTACTTTAATTACTACAGTCCTGGTCTTATTGGGAACAATTTATCAGAGAAAAATTTTGATTGTTCATTAAAAACTTAACACCCTCAGAAACGACTTTCTATTTTGGATGATGTCATCAAGCCCTCTTATGTTAAACTCCTCCCCCAACCACATATTCACAATCCAACTCATTTCAAATGGTTAAAATCCAGTCTTGTCCTACATATAAATTTCTAGTTTCACTTTAAATGTGTCACATTACAAACTGAAACTGCTTGTGGGCCTGTTCCATGCTTTTTTTTTCCAAAATCCAAAATAGTGGCAACTTTGTGCACTTGAAATCCTCGTGAGCGCATTTCATCCACGACTACTGGATTCCGTTTCCTGCCAAGGGTGATACACCGCATGTTACCGAGGACAAAACATGTCACGTAGGACTGTGCTTTGAAATCATCCCGGCCTCGGCAATTTTTATTAAAACACAACCGAGAACAACGATTGCTAGTGTGCGTTTTAATCACATTTGCAATTTTTCCACGTTTTCAATTAGAAAACTGAAAAGCCTGAAAATCTGTCGACATGTACAGATTAAACGACCGTAAAACGAGGGCGACTGGAGGTACGCATCCACCTCAGCGCTCGTAAGCTTCCGCTGCAACCCGCCGGCTAAAAATAAAAACTTGGCAAAGTTGTGCACATCTCTTATTGGTCCTATAGTTTGATTTCACATTTAGCATGTGCGGCCCCCCCTCGCGTAAACACGGCATTCTTCTCTTCCCGCCATACAATGAGACTTGAGTGACTCTGGCAGCGAGCTCTGGATCGCTGCTCCTCAATCCACCAGTGTATGTTATCAGCAGGTAAACAAGCTTTCCAACAAAGCCATAATGGAACTGCAAGCGGCATAAAGAGGCTCATCTCAAAAAAGCTATACAGTCCATCAAAGCTGGTGTCATTCCTTCCGCACAGGCGCTGCGGCTGCAAAAACGCGGGAAGCTAGCGTCCATTTTCCTTCGCCAGATACCACCAGCAGATATCTGCAACTTGTCAAAGAGCAGGAGCGATGATGACAGATGAAACATGAGATGTTTTTGCCAAGTTCACTCTAATCCCTTTTTCCTCCTTAGTTTGAAAATATTTATTTGCTTCATGGCTAAAAACATCTGCAATTCGCCTATTTAACTTTACACGTTACATTCTTGGCCATAACATGCATATACAGAACATGTACAGAATGTACTCAAATGAAACTCTCTTTGGCTGCCAATCAAAACGACGAGCTTTTTTTCCAGAGTTTGATCAACTGAATCATCTGGTGTGGTGTGAATACATATTCTATTCTCTTCCATGGCACCGAATATCACGCTATATCCTACGGTCTGTCAATCTGGCTGACACACACACACAAACACGCACAATGATCTTTGTCTGCGACATGAAAAGTATCTTAATATAAACTCCGTGAATGCCGCATTTGAAATAGAACGTTTAACTTGCAAATGTATAAATATTTGCGGCACATATTGCAGCGTTTGACGAGCACGCTGTAATGATATATTATTACAAGCTGAGGCATTACACCTTCTGTCATCATGTGGACACAAGCCACGTTCACACAAGACGCAAAAGGTGAGAATCATGTGGCGTTTATGCGACCAGCAGCGGTTCATCCTGTTGCGGTTAACATATAACGACGCACTCAATGACTTTTAACTTCATTAGACTTTAAACTATAAGAATACACTAAACTGCAAAATAAACCACAACGGGGTGGTTGATAAACATCTAGAGGCGGAGAGAATTTGTCTCGTAACACCCTGAAGGAGTTTATTTTGCGATGTATTGATCTGAGTTCATGTCGTATTTTATAATCTTACCTTTATATTATCCTCAAGCTTCCACTAAGAGAAAAATATAGTCCGTAACAGTATATTATGACAGGCATTATTAATACTGAAGTCCTCTGAGGTAATAACTGAAACGCAGTATTGCCGGTTGCGCAAATTATGAGGGAAATGAAAGTGGCGCCAATTTCAGTTACCCGGATGAGGTCGTTTTGACGGAATTCGCAGATATGTCGCGATGTCGCGATATATTGTCAAAATTTTGTCTAATTGTTACTGGTATAATTTCCACGAGCAGTCATATGTATTAACTGGATCTTTTACATGTTATATTTTATTAGAGGTTAAGAGACCTTAGTAAGGTTAGATGCCATTTTCAATTCAGCACAGATGAAATCGAGGCTGTGAGGATAGACTTACAGTCTTTACAATGGCATTCACTGTATAAAGGTCATATAATTTCTTTCAATAGTGTTTTATGGAGTTTTTGTGTTTTTCTCCAGAAAAATTAACAAACTATATGGCACTATAAGCCAGTTGAGTTTACTCTTGTTCTAACCAGCGCAGAATAACTTTATCAACCAATGACGGGAGTCTGGGGGCGTGGCTATCTATAGACTGACCAATGGCAGACGTCGGGAATGTTTCGGAAACTTGTTTGATAACAGTTCCAGAATTTATTTTAGCAATACAAAGCTAGTAGCATAGAAATAAGCACTTCATTTTGCGTGAGATTTATATGAAATTTATAATAATTGTAATAAACATCTAAGGGGATTAGGTCCAAGTTTATATAGATCTGAATTCCTGAATTCCTTGGATTAATCGCAGATTCTTGCGGTTCATCTGAAACATAATTTAAAGATGAAAAAAGGTGTTTGCATAGCTTTGATACACAATTTAACAGAGCTGAATATCACATAGGCTACTGTATGATCACACAAACAAGCTTCTTTTCTCAATAACCCATGACACTTGCTCTTTAACGTTTATCTCTTACCGGGGAACGTACAATCCTCCATCTTGAGTAGAGGCACTCGAGGCGAATGAAACATGTCTGTTTAATGATCGTTTTGAATGTGCGCGGCAATAAAAGAATCTTTTGAGGGGCTGTATATTACAGAGCCAAAATCTGTTGCTCAATTTCCACACACAAAGAAGGAAATTTGATGGAATTATAGCTATTTCCAGGTCTCATCTCTTATGTAAAGAATAAAATGTTGTTTAATTTCTTCATTTTGATGTGTTGACACACTGAGCCCAGATCATTTTCCACTCAAACCCCTAAAAGCTCCATCTCTATTATCGACCAGCAATGGCGGGATATTAGTCGACAGCTGTTTTATGTAGTTTTGTAATAGGCATGATTATAGACCTTAAACAGGGCAAGATTGCAGAAGTCAAACATCTCAAATCTACTCTGACAGCAGAGTTGCCAATTGACATTTATAAAAGGCAAAATATGAATGATATTTTTATACTTGGTTCATTACTAAGATACCAAATATAACCTAATTTGCTTTAAAGTCAGTCAAAACGGACCCTATTTAACACACGTTTTAATGATTCTTTTCACCACTGAATAATTTGGGTTTAATGTAGTTACTTCATAACACAACATCTGTTGTCAAATTGATTACAAAGATGCATCAGTTTATGCAATTGTAAAAAGTGGCAAAAATGTCAACAACATGCAAATTCACCAATACACAGAAAAATAGTTTAAAATTAAATTATGACTGAATTTATGTCTCATAGACTATGATGTGTCCTGTGACAAATGTGTTTGACTCAACTATGCTCAGATTCAGTGAAAACAGTGTGATACTGATATCAAATCAATCATGCCGTAGTTGCTGCGTTAGTTTAGATGATAACTGCATGGCGCATCATATTGTGTCTTAATAAATCATAGAAGTCACTGCATCAATTTAACGATGTACTTGCCTTGGCTTAGCGGTTCATGCTGTGGTGCTCACATAGGCGTCATAAGTGAGTTCTTCTCATCCGATGTCCTGTTAGTGGATCTTTCCTATTATGCAGAACATTTTCATTTGCCATTTATACATATACTGGATTAAAAAATTAAACCCACAATAGTAAATGATGGAAATCACATTCGTTTACTGCTATTACAATATCACAGTAAAGTAAGCATAAGGGGTTACCTTTTGGTTTGATGGCACGTTGTTATTTTTCCCTCAGATGCTACTTTTCTAACATGAAAAACTAGGACTTCATTAAGAAATCTTCAGTGTTTTTGCAGCCACATTTTTAAATTGATCAAATTTTTTATTTTTTTAATTTGTGACTCTGGACCACAAAACCTAAGGTTCATAAGGGTCAATTTTATGAATAGGGATTTATACATCATCTGAAGCTGAATAAATAAGCTTTCCATTGATGTATGGTCTGTTAGAATATGATAATATTTGGCCAAGATACAACTATTTGAAAATCTGTAATCTGAGGGTGCAAAAAAAGCAAAATATTGAGAAAATCACCTTTAAAGTTGCCCAAATGAAGTTTATAGCAATGCATATTACCAATCAGGTTCCAGGGTCACATTTTTAAAATATTGATCACTTTCCATCTTGTTTGTTTTTTGTAAAATACCTTTAAATTACAAAAGTCGGTCATTATGAAACAGCAAGTGACATCATTTGGGAAGGGAAATAAGAGCAACGGATTGGATAAACTGGTAACACTAGTTACAAAAAAGCTCCATTTGAATCACTGCATGCTGCTTAATAAAATAAATGTTTTATAATATAAAAACGTGGCTTGAAAATATAAGAATTATATTTTTAGTCTTAATGTAAACAAACAGTGAAATTAGTAACTTCAGTTCTTCCATTCTGTGCAAAAAAAAAAAAAAAAACAGTCTTAAGTAGCACGGGTATATTTGTAGCAATAGCCAAAAATACATTGTATTGATTTTTGTTTTATGCCAAAAATCATTAGGATATTAAGTAAAGATCATGTTCCATGAAGATATTCTGTACGTTTCCTACCATAAATATATCAAAATTTAATTTTTAATTAGTAATATGCACTGCTAAAAACTGAATTTGGACAACTTTTAAGGCAAATTTCTCAATATTTTCAGATTCCAGATTTTCAAACAGTTGTATCTCGGCCAAATATCTTAACAAACTATACAATCAATGGCTTTGAGATGATCTGTAAATCTTAATTTCAAAAAACTAAACCTTATGACTGGTTTTGTGGTTCAGGGTCACATTTTTGGTTCCTGTTCAGTAAACAGTCCATAAAATACCCATTTTAATAACCTTTAAAAAACCTTTTGTGGAATGGAAAGATTCCATGAATGCTTCAAGGAATCATCCATTCCAATAAAGAACCTTTATTTTCAAAAGTGCAGTTTAAAAACGACTACCTCTGCTGGCTATCTGCACAAATAAAAGTGGAAAAAAGCACAAATAATAAAATATTACAAGCCACGTGCATTGTCATCCGACTGTTAATTCAGTATATTATCAGCTTTTTGGTGAAGCAAACACCGTTTGGAACGATGTCACACCAGCGCCGAGCTCCGTCGTGTCTAGCACGGGTAAGTCCCGGCTCCACAGTAGGGGGCTGTAAACATTTACACTGAGAGGCTGTCCATTCCACATGGTTCTCCTTCACCAGCAACCTCAGCATCTCGCGTTTAGTCATTCAGGCCTGTCCCGAGATACTACGAATCACACCATCAATTTATGAAAACGCCATCCAAATGTGACAGCCGACTTATGCTAAACGGAGCAAATAAAGCAAAACATTGCCGAAACACCCCTAGGCCCACATGGTACCGAAGGCTCGGCGGAGAGCTGCTATGCTCCCCGCTGTGAACTGGGAAAGTGATGTTGGTGCGCCGTGCTCCTCCAAGAGGGTAATACCGTTCCCGGGCCCCGATCGAAGCCCTTTTGAAGTCTGTTGCGTGCGACAGCGTGCCAACGCTAGCACACGACAGTAGCTAATGCCCCCACAAAAGCCAACATTCGACAAGGACCGAGCTGAAAGAGAAAAACGTCTAAGTTGGGAATAATTCCCTCAACCGACGTACCTCGGCACTCGGTTAATTTTAGACGGAACGCGTTACGTAAGCGACAGACAATAGCAATAAAATGGATCCCATTAATTCCTGACATGTATGGGCTTGTTTGCTATTCATTAGTTTAGTTGACACAATAGAGGCGTAATTCTTTTAAAATCTTCCGTTCTGCTCGGTTGGAAGTGTTGCCAATGACTCAAGAGCATCAATAGGCGATGATTGCAAAACTTATGTAAACAAGTACTTACAATCATAGCGGTGCGTGCGTTTGCATAGGAGGAGAGACAGAATCGGGGGCATATTTTTGGGTCTAAAATCTTTGAACGAGAAAAACCCTTTCAGAGTGTATTTCCCTCTCAGAGAGCTCTTTGAAATGACACGCGACTGGAACCCAACTCAACCGGAGAACGGCTGTTAATGGGAAACATCTTCAAGCAACAGCTTTAAAATGCATCGAAGATGCATCTGTTTCCCAAAGGTATGGCAAATAAAAAAGCAAAACAATAAAAAGCAAACCATTCCAATACATCCGCAAGTTCTCGAAACCAACGCTGTGGGTAATTCAATCCACTGCGAGGACTTTGGGATCAAACCTTTATTGTTTTGAAAACTCTAAATTCTTTTACAATACAGTCATTTTTTGTTACTGCGTGATCTGATGAATAATATACAATGTCGTTGTTAAATTCAATAAAGACACACATTCACAAACATGAAATATTACTTTCTATATTTCAACATCCTACAACTGAGGGAAGATAGGTGCTGCTTTTTCTTCTCACGCTTGTTTTTTTAGACAGCACAAACCTCCCTTTTGACGAAAGCTTCGTCTTTTTTTTTCCGAAAGTGCATCTGAAGGATTGCGAGGCCCCTTTGCGGCAGGCCGTCCAAATGTACGTCATAATAAACAGGCGGGTCGTACTGTGCTGCGAGTAACAATCAGCAGGTTTTCACCTGATACGATACCTCCGACTACAACGCATATCCAGACAAGTAAATTAAAGAAAATATTATCTATATGCATGCCATGACCATTCCTCTGGTAACATTTACAATAAATTTATATTTTCATAACCTCCTGAAATAAGTAAGCTGATCGTGATAGTGCTTGCCCCCCCACCCTCCCCCTTCCCCAGCCCGAGCATAATATTAATGATGAACTAATATGTAACATCCAAATACGTTTTGTTCATTTTACAGACTTGTTGCGACGGAGCCGTCGGACGTGGAGGCAACGCCGCAAAGTTAGAATCATTTGGTCCACATTTACAAATCCTCTGTGTATAAAAAAATGGGAGATAAAATGGTTTGCAACAGAGGTGAAAAAAGGGAAAAATGATGTCTTCCGATGTCAACAAAACAATCAGGGACGAGCGAGTTTGCTTAAAAAAAGCAATAAAAACATACTGAGCTTATTACAATATGATCAATTTGTACACGGTTACACTTTCTTGTTCCACGGCACGGCCTTTACTCTGTAGAATTTGGTGCCGAGAGGAACTTTGAACCGGTTTTGAGCCTGGAAACAGATAAATGACAAAAGAGACACGTTTAAAAAAAAAAACAGAATAGCTCATAAAAACAAATAAACAGATCATTTAGGTGCCTGCAGTAATGATTAGCAGCTGATTGATTCTGCTCGAATTAACTTTAAGATGCAAAACTGAATTAAATGCGTTATTTTAAATCAATGTTCTCATGCTTAATTAGAAAGTTTTAAAGTAAAAGTGTCAATCTGTGTCTCAAACATAACCAACATTAACCAAAAATAGATTCGTCAATTTCAGGAAAAATAAGCTGGTGTTTAGTCATCAATGATGTTATATAATGAGAGTGAGAGTCAAAATTATTTACTGAAATTGTACAAAAACACTCCATTAGAGCAGTCGCATTAATAATAATAGAATGATAACGGGAATAACGGTTACCTTTTTGGCTTGGCAATATTCCTTCTCCATGACTTTTCCTAGAACCCACGGCCGTCTTGTCGCTCCAGTCGCTAAAAAATAAAAAACATATATTTTTGATATACAACACATGCTTTATAAAAAATAAAATGCATTTTTTTTTGTCTAGAACATTAAAAAAGCTCAATTTACAAACGCATTAATAAATAAGAATTATTCAAATAAGTGCACACACACATGGGAACAAGCAACAAAAAAAAAAAATGCAAAAGCATCTTGTAAAAGACAAAATATGCGAAATATATTTAATAAGTATTCCTGTCATGCATGTGACTGACCTGGTTTGAGGTCCAGTGCTGTCAGGGACTCTGAGTGCAGGAAATAAAGGGTGGGACCAACGGTGAAGAGAACGTAATTATCGTGCCTCTCGTCCAGGATTATGAGAACCAAGTCGCCCACCTGAAAACTACAAAAGGAGGGGTTTTCAAATAAGGTGGAGGGCTGAAATAGCAGCTCTAATCATTAACGCTAATATAATGCCAGAATACTTACTCTCGAATGGCGATTTTCTCCGAGTGCCGTGACGAGACGGACGACATACTCTGTGACATCTGTAAAACAAATTGTTAGATGATCCTACCGATATTTACACTAATATATATTGCTTGCGTGCACTTTCTGCAACCGTTATAAAAATTTTAACTGCGTATGCTGTATTGCAAAAATCAGTTTTGCTTAAATGTACCACTGTTGAATCTCATAAATGCCTCTTGCAATCTCACCGCTTTGTACCTAAAACAAATGTATGTGTGCCATCTAGTGGTAAGGAGTAGAACCGTCTCCTAAACAGCATGCATTGATAAACACAATAGGAGCAGAAAACAATCTAAAGTATCTAAAAAAAATTGTAACAGACATAAATAAATAAAAAACGTTGGATTTAGTCAGGCTTGTGTGTAAATGAGCTGAAATTCAGTCCTAGCTTAATTACCCGGGCACATTTCAGAGCTGTTTCTCAGACTAAATTCATCTTGTGAATCTGCCCCGAGCTGTCAGGACTCTAAAGTGTGGGTTACGCGTCTCATAAGAAGCGTCTCGCGGCCAATAAGACGGCGATTGTAATTTTGCTAAAGAGATTAAACCTATTTGCAGAAATAGTCTCAGGGGAAATGTAATTAAATTATATCAGAGAGTCTCATGTTTTAATTAACTGCTGATAACGTGCTGTCGTAACAACAGGATTGTAATGTATACGAACTACAGTAATATCTACAGTATTTTACTTATAGATATTAAAATCTAGTATATTACAAGATTGTTTTGTTTGCAAAATGACACGGATGCCTTTAACGTTTCCGTGTCAATCGCTGACCCTGCATTAATTGAGTGTATTGTTCTATTTACCATCACTAATTACTGCTTTTAATTGACCGTTCAAGTGGTCTATTATAAACCGAGATCAAGCACGAGGGACACAAACGCAGACGATCGATTTAAACGATGTTAAATGGCGTTCTCATGCAATTAACACTTATTTAGATGAAATATAAGAGCTGAAACTGTAACCACACACACATTCATGTACAAGCAAGCTAAAATATATTTACCAATCTCTGACTAAGTCTTTTGTTTTCTTCTTCCTTCATATGTAAGGTCTGAAACAGTAAATAATTCACAGAAAAACATATTTAAGAAATATTTATGAATTACAATACAATATAAACATCGAAGTGTATGTGAAAATGAAATTACCCTTTCCAAAATCAGTATGCGCTGTTTCTCCTCAGACAGCATAGGGTTGTCGCTGCAGTTGAAGTACAGAAAATAAATGTCACAAACCACACTCAGCAAAGCTTTAAAAGGACAATTTTCTAAAAGGCAATAAAAACACAGAGCTGTGAACTTCATTAACGTGACAAGACCGAAAACAACATTTCTTGTTCATAAAAGGAAATTGCTGTAGACTGCTCACCTACAGCAAGTGCTTGACTCGCATCTCTGCTCTTCTATCTGATCTACTCTGCTTTTCTGTCTCAAATACATCAATTTAGCTTCTTTAAAGAAACAAGATCTACGAAACATGATCTTGTCTTTCTCCGCAAATAGACTAATAATAAAATTATATGTGTGTGTGTGTGTGTGTGTGT
>JAHKKF010382267.1:0-14028 GCA_019740295.1 Labeo calbasu | reverse complement strand
GATTTTCCCAGTCGATCCCAGCGTGAGTTCATCTCCTTCAGTTTAGCTTTTAGATCTTGGCTCTCCTCTGAGTCTGACTGGAGGAGTGTAACACTATTTAAGTTGATGGACAGTACTTTGGACTTATGGGAATCCATTGCCTTCTGTAACTCCTGTTGAGACACAAAAGTGAAGTGTTTGTGTTACAAAACTGTGTGTTGGTTTTCGAGATTGCATTGCGTTACCAAGAAATTATGTATATTTATGTGCAAATAGTATAATAAGCAAATAGTTGTGTTTCATCAGGTCTTGAGTTGTTAAGCTGCTGTGAAGACAAGGTTCACTTATAGCCTTTGGACTGTATACACATGTGTTTTAGTTTGTGTGCAAGTAAAAATAACTGGTGAAATCAGATGCTCCAGGAATTGAACTCTGTATGTAGGTCAGCGGGATGCAGTGGATATCCTCTGGTTTATTTTCATTGCTGACATCCTGCCCACTTTGAAATGTCAGTGTGTGTGTGTGTGTGTGCAAGACTTGTTTTACAGTGTAGACATGTGAGCAACCCACACATGGAGCTGCCAATGCCAAATGTATCTGTTTACAGCCTAGGCATGGTTAACTGTTATATTTACAATAATATGAAATAGTGCATTTGTACTTTCAGCAATAAAGCAGATGAAAGAAATCTAATTTTCAATTTAGATAAGTTGACTGTATGCCAATGAATAAGGCTAATTGACCTTGGGTTCTGCTGGTATTTCTAATGGGCTTTTAGAATAGCAGTTCTCGATTTATGTTGTAAAATGGGAAAGTACCTGTAAGTACTGTTAACCACAGACCTCACCTATAAATCGAAAACAGCTTTTTTAAAAACCCATTAGCTATTCCAGAGGGAATCCATAGCAAAATAGCCTTTGTGTTGGTTCATGACTAAACAGCCTTATTAAACCTGTAACAAGGTTATCTGACAATAACGTTGCTGGTTATATTGAAATGTTTATCATCCATGGTTCAAATATTTTAATTCTCCTTTGGGTCTTAGAACTATAATCAGAACAGCTCTGTAAATCTCATTTGTGATGGCTAAAGTCAGTTGTGCAGGCCAATTAACAGCATTAGAAAGGAAACACTTACTAAACACAAATTCATAAGTACAACTGTTATTGTGAACCAAGCAGGCAACACAAACCTTGAGTTTTCTAATTCTCTGCTCAATAATGTGTATATCCGCACTGAGATCTTTCCCTCTCAGTTCTTCTAACTCCGCCTCGGCCTGGTCGAGCCACGCCTCCATGGCGTCCAGGTCAGAGGTCATCTTTTGCCACAGCACGAGGTCTTCTCTCTCTTTGCGATCTGAATCAGCAGACTGGGCCTGGATCAGCTCCCAGCGCTCAATGACACCTGAAATATGCCAATTATCACCATAGCATCAAATTCAAATATACACGTGTACTCGGCAGCCTTTAGCGTTTCTGCGCTGGACTAACCTGTGCTCTGTGTCTCTGTGTTATCAGGGTTGCTCAGGCCTGAGAGGTTGTCCTCGTCTTCTTCCAGCTCCCCCTCAACCCTCTTGACCGCTTTCAGACTGTCACGGCAATCATCCATTAGCCGCATCTGTGCAGAGCAAAGAAACAAATCAAGCTTCTCTAATTACATGGCGACATACCGCCACACCAGGCTAAACTGACTGAGCGGCACACTGAATCTGTACTCACGTAGCCCATGTAAGAGGTGTCGTGGCCACCCATAGTGCCATCTGTTTGCTGGAGGTTGTAGCGGCTGTCCATTATATTGTCCAATAATCGAACTGCTTCACCTGCAGGAATTAATGTATAGATTAACATGGGATCTCACATGACCATTCTGAATACAGACATTCTGTGACCACATTGTGAGTTTATTAGGAGTTTTGTAAAGCTTTAAAACATGTTAGGTTTTAATCACGTTATTCACTGAAAATGAACTGTGAATATTATACAGAAAAATCATTCATTTTATATGTAACATTTTCAATTAAAACAGTGAATCATGAAAAGTATCAATGTCAGTGTTGACTGTTAAATGTTAGAATGAATGGGTGCTTGATCCATGCAGCGGTCCTGTCAAAACAGCGTAACTTGTGGCATGCATGTGCTTTCAACAATATGGCAACATGACATGAGATCTGCTTTTCAGAAAATACATCCCCTTATACAGTTAAACTTAAAAGTTTACATACACCTTGGAGAATCTGCAAAATGTTAATTATTTTACCAAAATAAAAGGGATCATTTTACCTGAATAAGATATTTCACATAAAAGACATTTACATATTCTTTGGTTTTTCAGCATTTTTAACCCTTTCCAACAATGACTATGATTTTGAGATCCACCTTTTCACACTGAGGACAAGCCAGGGGTGTAAACTTTTGAACAGATTGAAAATGTGTACATTTTTTTTATATTTTGCTTAAATATCATAATTTTTATTTAGTACTGCCCTTCAGAAACTACAGAAGATATTTACGTTTCCCAGAAGACAAAATAAGTCAAATTTACCTTAAATTTATTTTAAATTTATTCAAATTCCAAAAGTTTTCACACCCCGGCTCTTAATACATCGTGTTTCCTTCTGAAGCATCAGTGAGCATTTGAACCTTCTGTAATAGTTGTATATGAGTCCCTCAGTTGTCCTCAGTGTAAAAAGATGGATCTTAATATCATACAGTCATTGTTGGAAAGGGTTCAAATACACAAAAATGCTGAAAAACCAAAGAATTTGTGGGATCTCAAAGATTTTTCTGAAGAACAGCGGACAGTTTAACTGTTCAAGGCAAACAAGAGACTTATGAACAACTATCACTAAACAAAAAAATACAGCTGTGGGTCATTCATTTTAAGAACACAGTATTAAGAATCAAGAGGATATAAACTTGACCAGGATCATTTATATGAATTCAACTATTATTTTTTCTCGTGGACTATATGTAAATGTCTTTTATGTGAAATATCTTATTCAGGTCAGTACTAAATAAAAATAACATGCATTTTGTATGATGCCTCTTATTTTGGCAAAATAATTTTGCAGATTTTGCAACTTTTGATTTCAACTGTATTTTTGATCAAATAAATGCATTCTTGGTGAGCAGAAGAGACTTTAAGAAACTCAAAAATCATACCAAAACAAAACTTTTGAAAGGTAGTGTAGGTAGTTAATTCGCAAAACAAATAATTGCAATAATATGGACTGGGTTGTAGTTCTTTTTCCATTTATTCTGCTCTACATACATATGGAATACAACAAACAATGGGATTTACTATACACCTTTGGGTCTGGTCACCAGATCTAATGAAGAACATCTCATGAACTATTTCCGCTGGACTACACTTGGAATCTCTTGTTTTTCTCATAAAATTCTAAACTTAATTCTCTTTTGGTTTATTTTCATGAAGGTGCTTTAAAACATTATATTCCTCTTCATTACCATTGTTTGATTTGTGAAAGCCTTTAAAGTTGGAAAACGCAATAGACCAGATCTGTTAGAATGTTTGCCATGCATTTTTTTAGAATCCATGCAATAGTGCAATTCATGCAATATGATACAATAGCATGCAGTGTAGTTTAGCATTAATTTAGCATGCCACAACTTATTGCCTACCAGAGGAGGACCTCAATGTGTTTTCTGTTATTTTTATATAAGCTTCAGGACTCTCAGGAATCACTACGTCTGTGGAAAAATAGATACACAATAAAAGATACCAGCAGTTTACAGAAAAGACCTGCTTAGGGTGGTGGACACTCAGTTGGAGTATTATCTCATGAACATCCTTCCAGTCAAGCACACTCACCTGTAAGTGCTGCAGTGGCCAAACACAATAGCTCCTCATCCTCATCTTTCTGTCTGCTCCGCTGCGTTGCCATGGTATGGCCCATGGGCTCCAGGTCATAGTCGTGGTCCCATTCCAGAGGGATGGAGTCTACACTGGCGGGGGTGTCCCGGCCAGAGTCGTTTGTGTGAACGGGAGCGGTTCCAGCTGAAGGTGGTCTGCTAGATGTCTGGGGCATGGTACCATCCTCACCCCACTGAAGGTCTGAGAAGTCACCTGACTCGAATTCACGATCTGAGCCTTCACACTCATCATCGGTTAGCTGTGAATGAAAGGTAGCATAAAAGTCAGAGCCGCCTTTACACAGGCAACGCAAAAGCTGAGACATAAACAAGAATGCATGAATGTCTGAATTTGTGTGTCTTACAGGCAGGCGTGTGAGTTTCCTGTAGTAGCGCTCCACCCGACCAAACACCTCCCTACAGTATCTCTGCAGCTCATCCAGCTCCTCCTCTATGACAGCAGCATCCAGAGGCTCGCTCTTCTCCATCAGCACCTCCCCCTGCCCAAACACACTCTCCATCTTCCCCATGTTCAAACTGATCTCCTGCTGGAACGCCTGGGATGCACAAGTAAAGTGACAAGTTTAAAGGGAACCCTGAGTAAGTGATATATAACATAAGTGATGTCTCTTACTGAAATATGTATGAGAAAACCTATGTAAGATTTACGTTATTTAAAAAATCCACATTGTTTTATACACGTTTTGCACTAAGGGGGGGCGCCATCATTTCGATGACGTGAAATGGCCATATAAGAGTATGGCCTTTAACAGTAAATGTTCTACAGAACAAGTAAAAATAATTTTGAATAAGCATTTCCCAGGTCTGGTTTATGAAAATTCATTTTCAAGCATTTATTTTGACAGGACAGTATAAGGACAGACAGGAAATAATGGGAGAGGACAGGATTAGGACTGGGACTCATAAAGCACTGCTGCACTGCTACATGCTCATATTTTTTCAAAATGTAAATTATTCATGTATGCTCACACAGCTCTTACCTTTAGTTGTCTGATCTTGGCCTGAACGTCACACTCTGAGAAATGCTCGATGTTGGTGAGCTGCAGGTCCATCTCGGTCAGCCATACCAGAATACCATCTCGGGCTGTCTCAAACTCCTCTCGCTGGCTAATGAAATGCTGCAGGACAAAAGAAGAACAAGTCAATAATAATGCTGCCTCTCTACGTAGGTTCTGAATCAACAGTGATTCCTACAGAGGTTCTGAATTGGGATGCACAATATTATTGGAGCGATATCGGAATTGGCCGATAATTGCTATAAATGTAACTGATTCTTGCCGATAACAGGAATAACTCACAAGTGCTCAGGGTGTGCTAGCGATTACATCATGTCAGCAGTGTGGATCATTCTTAAAGTAAAGTTTTGCCTGAATGATGATTAGATTCAGTGTTTTGGATCACTGCATTTAATCTGAGAATGCACGTACAGAATGACGCATCCTGTGTGTGATAGAGTAAACAGTAATAGCATCTGCAGTGGCAGCAGCCTCAGCCTCCCCCAGGTCCTAATGCCCATTCAGCAAAGAGTTTTAATTCCGTAGAGGGCGCTGTTGGCCTACTTCTAATAAAATTAAAATAAAATACACAAATAACATTTAGACTGTGTTTCTGATTAAATAAAGCAATAATTGATGTCGATAAAATCATGAGTGTGTTTTGATTTAAAGGTCAGAATACATAGCTTACATAAAAAAAAAAAAAAAAAAATTAAATTAAATTTTATATATACTGATTTATTCATTAATGTATAATATGTTACATTTTTTAAAACAAATTATGAGTTTTAAAAGATTTTTAGAATTTTTGAAACCTTTTAAAATGTTAAATCTTAAAATAAAATGTTAAGGTTACCACTGCATTTTTCTGAGGGGGGAAAAAAAATGCAGCAATTGATGTGTAGTTTCTTTATAGTTATTTTCAAAGCTTCAGTGTACTGTAATTGTAAAAGGACTTTATTATTGTTTATATAATTCTAACAAATCTTGTTAAAAACAAACCAAAATGAAAAATAATTTGCTTATAGTTTCCGCACAGGAAAGACTTGGTGTTGTTTCCAAACAAAAGGAAATATATCGGTATCGGCACTGGCATCAGGTATTATCCAAAATGAGTTGAAAAATATCGGCATATCGGATATCGGCAAAATCCAATATCATGCATCCCTAGTTCTGAATATATAACTATATATGCGGTAAGTCATTACTTCAGTCTTTAGTATCACATGATTCTTCAGAAATCATTCTAAAATGCTTTGGTTAATTTCCTATTATTATCATCAATGTTGAAAATATTTGTGTATTTTTTTCTGTTCTGTTTCTTTGTTGAACAGAAAGTTCAGAGCAGCATTTATTTGAAATGTAAACATTTTGTAACATAATAAATGTCTTCAATGTCACTTTTGATCAATTTAATGTCCGTGCTGAATTGTTTTTTTTTAATTTCTTTAAAAAATTGTACTGACACCAAACTCTTGAACGATGTCTATAACACATAACGGATAATGTATTACCTTGAGTCTGCGCAAGATGGCAGCTACTCTCCTCTGTAGTATATCCCAGCGTCGGTTCCCATCATGCACCATTTGTCGTAGACGGCAGGAGGAGTCTGTGCGGTTCTCACGTGCCAGCCTTCGATACTGCTTATTGATCAGCTCCAGCTGGGTCAAAAACTCCTGTACCTGTCTCTGAAATGCCTGTGATGCAAAAAAACACATTACTGTGAAAACAAAATCTTCAATTCACACACAAACTGGAAAAACTGAAAACTACACCATGCTTAAATGCATGTTTAAAAGAAATCATGAATTAGCATTTGTTTCTGTTATCAACAACACTTTACAAATTATAAAAGACTAAAGGCTAAAGTAGACTAGACTGTCGCCACTGGATGCCAGCAGTGATCCTTTTGTTTCTTTCTTTTTGTATTCAGGCCCTATTCACAATTATCCTTGACTCACTTGATCT
Organism: Labeo calbasu; assembly: GCA_019740295.1. Classification (NCBI taxonomy): domain Eukaryota; kingdom Metazoa; phylum Chordata; class Actinopteri; order Cypriniformes; family Cyprinidae; genus Labeo; species Labeo calbasu. The sequence goes on along the minus strand of JAHKKF010382267.1, from coordinate 7,193 downwards.
CAACATTATTAACTCTCTCTGTGGATTTCTGAATACCTCAAACTTCTTGAGCTCCTCTTTAGCGACAGTGTACAGCACTCCAGAGGAGTTGGGCAGAGCTGCTGTCCTCTCTGACACTTTCAGCCACTCTTCAAATCGGGAATAATCATCCAGAAACTTCTGCCACAACCTCCACGTCTCCTCAATCCTGCAAAAACACACACAGTGAGTTTCAAACGCATACACAGTCCAGAACATCTACATTGAAATATAATTGTACGTCGTCCAGGGGGCTTACTAAAAATACTTTATTTTAAAAAGACAGCTGTTAAACAGTTCATTACGTGCTGAAGTCAACTCTGATTTAACCTGTATACACTGAGTCAGCTGGCATGACACATGCTCTCACACCTGTTCCTCTAATGACCTGGTTCAACTTTTACTACACTTTTTTCTTACCTTTACAGAACTTTTTAGTGTACTTTTACACAAAAAACAATGTGTACATTTTCCTGTGCATCAATTTATTTATAAATCACACACAAACACACTCACTTGAGCCTTCTCTCCATTGCAACAGCACAGATGTTTCTCCAGCGGCGATCGAGGCCACGTGTGGCCTGCTGGATGGATTCACACTCGGTCTCTGTGGCACAGGCGTCACAGTCGTGCAGTAGCACCTCACACAGGTTCAGCACTGACGCCACACCCGTGCTGTGCTTCTCGATGTCACGCTGCAGATCCTGCATAGAGATAGTAGACATCTACTGAGCTTCTCGCGACATCTCATCATTTTGGCAGTTTCATTTCAGTTTATTAGGCAGAAGAACTTCTGGTCATGCATTTCTCTACAGATGTGTTTCATCTTGTTGCATCATCAGTTCTAAAAATGTTTGGCTAACATTGCTTCTCTACAATGATAATTTGTCTCTGATGCAGAAAGAGATATGTGCTGGCTGTTGCTGGGTAAAGTGAGGATACATTGTGATACTAAAACAGTAAGTGGGTCAGTGGCTGAGCCAGATGAAGTCCGGTTCTTATTTTGACTTTTCACCAGGGCTTATTTCACTTGCAGAGATTTAAGTACTCTTTAATACTAGTTCTCAATATATACTAAGAAATGTTTGTGCGCTTATGCAAAATTACATGTTTATTGAGATTTAATAAGCTTTACTATACTGACAGACTTTTATGTGATCATTAATGTCTTTTCTGTGTAGGCTACCTGTTGCTGGTTAAGTTTTCTTTGGATCTCATGTGAGTCACAGGTTTCGTAGACAATGGGTCGTGATAGTTCAGTCTCGATGTGTGCCAGCCAGGAGCGCAGACTGCTCATGTTCTTATCAAGCTGTTGCACGGCCACCAGTGTCTCCCGCAACTTCTTTACCCTATAGACCCCAGAGACAAAGAGACAGAGTAAAGAGATTGTATAACAGTCACATTCTGCGAAAAGTGCAAATACACTGTAAGTGTAATTAGGTTATATAAACACGGACTGTGCAGTGCAAACATCTTTTATGCTTAGTCAAAGAAACTTGAGATCGGAATGAAATTTGCCTTTTAGGAACAAATATATTCAGGTAAATATGGGATGTGCTCATCATTAATTTTCTTCATGGATGTCTTTTGTGAAGTCATATTTTGATTAGAAAAACTTTATTGGATTTCAGCAATGTGGCATTTTAAGTTTTAAAGTTAGACATCGCCCAAAACATAGACAAAAATACATCTGAGTTAATTATTATAAATATAAATTTAAATTATTATTATTATTTTTTTTTAAAGTTAGCATTATAATAGTTCAAGCAGACATTTAAAGAAAAATAATTAGTATTGAAAAAAACAGTAAAGAAAAAACATAAGTCATGATAACGCAATATCAATTAATCTCATTTCAGTGCAAATATAAAAAAAGTTTACATATGTAAGAACTAGGTCTGCCCCTTAATAGTCGACTAACTGTTACTCGCCGTGAAGAGGCTTGGTCGACCAAAATTTTATTAGTTGCTTAGTCACAGAAAAAAAACAAAAAATTCACAGGAAGTGGCAAAGTCACGCAGTCTGTGATGGACAGATAGTTAACGGCTGGTCTATGTGGTAATACAATACATCGGGCAGACATCTAAACGCTCACCTATCTTTTATCGACCTCAAATATGGCTTATCATCTGAAATACTGTATGTAAGTAGTAGCAACTTCACATGGCCGGTCAATCTAATGTTAACACAGAAAAATGTGCGTTATTCAAGTGTCTGTGTGGAGTGTGGAAACTGAATAGTAGCAAGCTCACTGCATGACAGATGGAGGCATCAGTGTGGTCACTTGCTCTTAAAATCCTCCATTCTTGGTCATACAGATAAGATTAATACATCTTTTGAATCTGAAAAGCTCTACATTTATATGTGTGCACTCAGAATAACAACGAAACGCTTTTGTAAAATAATGAAACCAAACACGAAGCGCATGAACTTCCTTCCAGTCTCTGTGAACTTGAGCGCGTCAAGAAAAAAAATGAACTGAAACTTGCCTTACAGACATGAAATATATATCTATAGAGAGTGAAATATCTACTTTCAAATTAACCAATTTAAATGGAAAGCAAATATTCTCCGATTATACAATCAGTATAAAACACGCACACAGGCGCATCGCTACTGCGGAGATGACGATTAGTTGACTAATGCTTAAAACGAACGACTACTAGTCGACCAGAAAAATCTTTAGTCGAGGGCGGCCCTAGTAAAAACAGTATTTGCATTATGTTGTCCAATTTCAGTGGTAGACTTATTAAGGTGCCCCTATTATGCTATTTTGAATATTGCCATACACGTGCAGTGTGTAATGTCACTGTATATGATTGTAAATGATCTGTACAGCCAAAAGTGCACAATAAACAAAGTTATTGTCCTTAGTTGTTAGAATTCGAATCCCACTTCTGTGATGGCTACATATCACGGGGTAACACATTTGCTTAATGCCACCTATGTTCTACATTGGTTGGCCGCGAACAACTTGACCCGCCCTCAAACACTTAATTTTACTGACGACTGCTTCTTTTTGTATTTTGTATTGAGCGTTAAAAATCGGGAATTATGACAATGGGCGTATCGTTTCTGACGTGCTGTATGCCATATACCAATTACAACGGACTTGGCCACCTGACCAATCAGACCAGAGCAGGCTCACGGAAGGGGAGGGGAGGGGTATAGAGAAACTGAATCTTTAAACTGCTTCGAACAAATCGTTTGAAAATCGTCGGAAAATGAGGTGGTATTAAATGCATATTTCGAGAAAACAAAAGTGTTGTTTGACACTGCATGCATGTAAACCTATTTTAAGAGACTGACAAAACAATATTAGGAATCTTATAAATGGCATAATAGGGGCACTTTAAGTTATATGTGCATATATATATATATATACTTTATAAGTAAAAGTAGAATGCAATCCAGTGGTGTCAGCTTCCTAGAAATCCTGAATGTGCCTAAAAATACAGAATCACATGCTTAATGCTGTGCCACTGACACACTCACACATACCAGCATAGCATGTTTCAGCTGTGCCACCATTCCAGATCTAGATCTCAGAAAAATGTCTTATCTCAGACTGGATATAAAGCAAAGAGCACATATTCAAAGCGGACAGCTAACTTTGATTGAAACTTTAGTGTATGCTGTAGGCAGTTAGTCAAAACATAGACATAGTTTGACCTGGTGAGATAAAGCCCTCATGTAAACCTGGTATGTGAAGGGTTCAGTGTGACTGTGCTTCAAGCTACATTCCTACAGCACAAAGACACACTGAAACTTAAGCCACCACAACAATGCATTTAACAAACTGAGATTATCAGTGAAACTGATAATCTGGACAATCACATATGTGGAGAGAAGCTATGATAGCTTTACTTAAGACTTTCAGATTTCACCCACGTAAACTAATTAATCTAATAAAACTAATCGCCATAAGACATGTCTAAGTATGACAGAAAATACCACAATACATGGAAACTTCCAGCACTGCATTAAATTAAATTGCATTAAAATAGAATCTGTAATTTGTAAATGATAAGCGGATAAATGTTTTCCTGCCTGTTAATGTCGCAGTCACACTCTGGCAGATCTGAGTCCTGTCCAAGGCTTCCTGCCATGTTATCAGTGCCCATATCCAGCACCATTGGGCCTAATCTTCTCAATCAAGTGTCCCAGAAGAAAGAAAAACTTCCAGCCTGTAAAAATCCCCCTTCTCTTTCGTCTCAACAACAAAGTGTCCAGGCTTTCTCTAGTCCCCTGGTTAGTATGGGTGTGTGAGCATGTGTGTGTGTGTGTGAACTCAAGTGCAGGCATGAGCAGCTGGGAGTGACAAATACTGCTGTGGCTAAAATAGGACAACAGTCATTAGCATGTGCTGATCAGAGGACTGGAATGTGTGTGTCTGTCATTATTCATATAAACAAACACTGAAGAAAATATTTGTGACATGTGCTGGCAAAATGAGTTGTAATGAGCATATTTTCAAAAATGAATTATTTTTATTATTCTATTAAAAGACCTTCAAAATGATGTATGAATGACTGAGCTACACCCAGTAGCCAGTTAAAGCACACCCGCCCTTGAGCCAAATCTCTCAAGTTCTTCAATTGAATACAAATAAAAGTACGTTACTCTACTACCCTTTTCTATAAACTTCGAGGGAAAAATCAAGACAGCAGCTGATGCACAAAGCTAATGCACATGAGTGAGAGTGTGAGAGAGGGGATAACACTCTCACACATTGGCCACAGTGAAATCAACACCACACGTGTGAGATGCTTTCAGTCCTGACTGCAGACAACTCGACTTCACCAGCCATATCCAGAGACACCATGGTGTCATGTTTAAGATGCTGGTGCAAAATATTTCCTTTCCACCCAGAGGCCATGAGCACAAATAACATGCTCAGCTCATTGCCCTATTTCTGTAGAAGACCTGACTGATCTTTTAGGAAATTTAGCTTTGTATTTCTGAAAAAAAAATTCGATATTGTTTTATAAAAGACACATAAATGGCACAACTACTGTAATTGTAAATGTACAACAGTTGTAAAGCATTGATCCGACAATGCCACCTATAATGTCATGCAATATCATTTGTTACCCCAGACCACAAAACCAGTCATAAGGGTCCATTTTTCGAAATTGAGATTTATACATTATCTGAAACCTGCATAAATAAGCTTTTCATTGATGTGTGGGTTGTTAGGATCGGACAATATTTGGCCGAGATACAGCTATTTGAATATATGGAATCTGAAGGTGCAAAAAAATCAAAATATTGAGAAAATCGCCTTTAAAGTTGTCCAAATGAATTTCTTAATAATGCACATTACTAATCAAAAATTAAGTTTTGATATATTTACAGTAAGAATTTTACAAAATATCTTCATGGAACATGATCTTTACTCAATTTCCTAATGATTTTTGGCATAAAAAAGAAATCAATAATTCTGACCCATACAATGTATTGTTGGCTATTGCTACAAATATACCCCAGCGACTTAAGACTGGTTTTGTGGTCCAGGGTCACATTTGAGAGACTCACCTAGCTTCTATAAGGTCAAGCAAATGCTGCCAACGCTCATTGACTTTGCTGAGCTTGTATTGGATTTCGGCAGCTTTGCTTTCATGGCTGGCCTGAGCGAGTCTCTCCCCCATCTGTTCCAGCTGATGCTTGTTCTCCTGGGCCACTGATATCTCTTCCTGATAGTCCTGATAACAAAGGGATTGCACATTTGCTCAGCTGAATATTCCTAAATCTTTGGGTAGACTGTGTTTCACATATTCACTAAAATATATCTGACATATTTTGCAGTTTAAAAAAAAAAAAAAAAAAACTAGAATCCATCCTAAATTATTAAATATATATTTTATCTTCAGAGTTCAACTGGATGATTTCATAGGAATCAAATATGCTATGATTGTGTGTTAATTTCACCTTCTTGAGTTTCTCGATCATCTCCTCAATGCTGATGTCGCCGTTCTGCGAGACCTTGCTCTCCATTTGCGTGAGCCACTCACACAGCTCTTTGTTCTTCTCATTGAACACAGCCCACTCGTTCAGCCTCTCGCTCACTTGCTGCCTGCGCAGGGACAGCTACAGAAATGACAGACAATGATCAATTACACCACGGGTTCACGGAGTACAGAGTACAATTAAAGGAAGGACATGGCGGACAATGAGAGAAGGTGGCAAAAGGTTGGTGAGCAAATTGAGGAAAAAAGAAGATGTCAGACAGACAGGTAATAATTTAGTCTCTGTAATGTCATGCATCTTCCTTTTTCTCATGGTCCTTCCTTACTAAGAAACATCAGGAATTAAGAGGTACGTTATCAATGTAATTCTTTAAAACTTGTGTGTGTGTGTGTACCTGGTGACAGGTCTCCTCCCACTGTCTCTGGAGTAATATGAGTCTCTCATGTAGGACTGTGAGGTCATCAGCACTGAGGCCGCTGGAGAGAGACTCCCTCAGAATAAACAGCCCAGCTACATCATCAGCCCAGCCTTCAATACTGCTCTCCAATTCCTATCACACACACACAAACACATACATCCATGAACACATCATAAAATAAAATAAAATAAAATGTTTAAACTGCTGAAAATAAAATCGAAACCTAACAAATAAACAAACAAAATTTAAAATTTAAAAACAAAATAAAAACGCAAATAAAATAAAAATACAATAAATAATAATATAATATAATACATCAATAAAATGCAGTAAAATTAATATCAGTTCAAACTGTAACTGCCGAAAATAAAATGTACGTTTATATTAAATTTAAATTTAATTTTGGATTTAAAACAACTAAATATACAAAATCATGTAAAATGTAAAATTCAACAGAGTTGACGAATTAAGCAAAAGTGAAAAAAACTGAAAGACAATTTAAAATAAATGAAAATTAAATTAAAAGTTTAAATGTAATAATTTAAACCAGTTCAAAAGGTAGCTAGTGAAAATAAAGTTTTAGGATTTTAAATAAATAATTAAATGAACAAAAAATGTTGGAAAAACAAGGAAAGGAAAAATAAAATAACTTAAGTAATAATGTAATGTATTGTAATAATGTAAGATTTAAATAAAATAAAAAATAAAATAAAATAAAATAAAATAAAATAAAATAAAATAAAATAAAATAAAATAAAATAAAATAAAATAAAATAAAATAAAATGT
>JAHKKF010382261.1:0-10615 GCA_019740295.1 Labeo calbasu | reverse complement strand
ATGTAGTTGTAAACAATCCCAGCTGAGAAAGAAGGGTCTTATCTAGCATAAAGGTCAGTTATTTTCATAAGAATAACACAATTTATACACATTTAATGTCAAACGCTCGTCTTATTTCTTTACGACTGAAGAAAGATAGACATGAACATCTTGGATGACAAGGGGGTGAGTACATTATAGGTGAAAATTTGTTCTGAAAGTGGACTTCTTTAAAAACTGGATTCCGTCCTTTCTAAGAGTCATTCAAAAGCAGTCAAAAATAAACAAAACTAATAGATATCATATTTTCCCAGTTATTTAATCACAAGGCAGTTGTTTAGTGTTACATGTTTTCTAAAATGTTATGTTTACATATACAAGTGATGCATATCTTAATAAAAATGCACTAATGTCCTGAACGTTAATCTGAACACTGGATAAAGTTCACAATTCTTGCTTCATTTTGTTGACATATTAAAGATTTTACAGAGAGGATTCTGTATTTCTCTTTTTATCACTCTATAAATCAGAAAATACTGTCAACAGCCAGAAAACAAAAACGAAAAACAACATTTTAATCATGTTTGAGGTATAAAATGTCATATAAATCAGTGTGAATTATATATAAACAAACCCCTTAGTAAAAACCTTCAGAATACAGATAAATATCTAGATATAGATAAAACTGCTAAGTTTGGTGCATGTAAGTGCTGCTGAAGTGGAGAAAAAACTCTTTAAAGATATGAATTGTAAATGAAATCTACTGATACAAATAAAGTGTAATAAAATAAATGTTTACAATGGATGTTTTCTTTCCACTCGCCTGAAAGAAGATGTTATGAAAGTAAAATAACCCAGTTTCTAAAATTTGAGCAGTGCATGAAAAATAATTGCTGTCTGTATTTTGTATTGCCTTAAAATAACGTGCACTGATGATTCATTCACAATAGTAAGGAAATAGACTATTTTTATTTCACGTTGATTTAAATTCAGTTTTCTGAACATTAAATTCTTGATGATCTGTAACTTTTTCTGGCTAAACGAGAACAAGATGTGTTTTTGATGTATTTGGCCTCTGTCACTTGGGCCCTTGTCCTTAAGTGGCATGTGTGTACTGTATGTGTGCATGCACGTATGTGTGTGTATACTTAAGCCCACTGGACAGTAGGAATGTCCATTAACCGTGCGGTCCATCACTGCTGAAACAGCAGTGGCTAAATCAAGATCCACAGACTAAAGGGCCAGATTTGGACCTGAGGGTCAGAGAAATTGAAAACTCCCATTGGACCGTCTCACATTCACACCTGTCTGTCGGTTACAGTCAGAACTTTCAATTGAGCAAGTTTGAGCTGAACATTCAGGAGAGACATTTTCTTAACTAACAACTGGATGGATATCTCCTTGAGGGAGAAGTCCACTTCGAGAACAAAAATTTACAGATATGTACTCTCCCCCTTGTCATCCAAGATGTTCATGTCTTTCTTTCTTCAGTCGTAAAGAAATTATGTTTCAGGATTTTTCTCCATATAACATACTGATATGGTGCCCCGAGTTTGAATTTCCAAAATGTAGTTTAAATGTGGCTTCAAATGATCCCAAATGCGCTTGTAAACGATCCCAGCCAAGGAAGAAGGGTCTTATCTAGCCAAGCGATCAGTTATTTTTATTTTAAAAATACAAATCGCAAACACTCGTCTTGTCTTGCTCTCCCTGAACTCTGTGTATTCTGACTCAAAACTAGAACAAAAACAGTCCAGGCAGAGTTTTTTTTAAATGAAAATAACTGATCGTTTTGCTAGATAAGACCCTTCTTCCTCGGCTGGGATCATTTACAACTGTATTTGACATGAACATCTTGGATGACAAGGGGGTGAGTACATTATCTGCAAATTTTTGTTCTGGAAGTGGACTTCTCCTTTAAGAACCAGGGCCCTCATTTATCAACAGTGCGTAGGCACAGATGTGTGCATAATGAGTGCGTAAGAACAGGTTGACACAAAATGTGGGATCTACCAACTTGTACTTCTACGTAGGAATGTGTGAAAATATAAGCACAACTCTGAGCATGCTTGCACAGAAAATCTACTGGTAGAATGGCAATACTGGAGGATTTGGCAACTCACGTGCTACGCATAGAATGCACTTTTAAAGACAGCGCTTATCTGTTTAGTAAGAGCACAAAATGGCTTCTCAGTCAGTACCGCTTTCTTTGCCATGACTTCGGTGTGGACGTATACTATCACATGATTTATAAAGGGAGGTGCTGTTACCATATATGGTTCACTGGAGGCGTTTCTGAATGCAAATGACCATGATCGTGCGATGTGCGATTTATCAACAATGATTACTCACTGGTGTGTGTAAGAACCACATGCGCATATTTGATAAATACAGATTTTTCTGTACTTACACACTTTCAAAATTTCATTCGTAGGACAAAATATAGAATTTTTCTACACACTGTTGATAAATGAGGGCCCAGGTTCTTAAGAGATGCATGTGTGTAAAGACTTTTATAATGTGAAACATTTCTATTTCAAATAAATGCTGTTCTTTTGAACTTCCTATTTATCAAAAAATTTCCACAAAAATATTTGGCTTCAACATTAAGAAATCAGAAATGTTTCATGAGCAGGAAATCATCATATTAGAATGATTTCTGAAGGATCATGTGACACTGAAGGCTGGAGTAATGATGCTGAAAATTCAGCTTTGATCACAGGAATAAATTACATTTTACTATATATTCACATAGAAAACAGCTATTTTGAATAGTAATAATATTTTACAATATTACTGTTTTTACTATATTTTTGATCAAATAAATGCAGCCTTAGTGAGAAGAGGACTTTTTTTAAAAACATAAAAAAAATCTTACCAACCTCGAACTTTTAAACAGTAATTGAAGTGTCTGAAACATGATTTTCTAAAAAAATTAACTTATAACATGCAATAAATATTAATTGTAGCATTATTTTTATTTATTTTTTTTATATATATAATTTTTATGGACTGTAACTGTATGTGTGTTCTTACAGAATCCCGAGTCCCTGGACTCATCGATCCAGAGCTGTCTGTCCACCCTCTACCCACCGTTTGAGGTTACGGCCTCTACTGTCCTCAGCCAACTCTTCCAGGTCATTGAGGGTCGTTACTACGGAGACGCCCTCCAGTGTCTGACCGACTTCCTCATCCCTGCCAGAAACCTTTTGGAGAGCGTGCAGCAGGCGGCCTGTGTAAGTGTGGGAAAAATTATACATAAATGACCTCAGAAATCAGAACATGCAGTCAAACTAGCAATGTGCAAAGGAAATGGGTGTTTAAATCATGAAAAACAGTTACAGGAACTAAAATATATGGGTGTTTCTATAACTAATGGGCCCTTTTGGTTCTGTGGACATTTAGAAAATGAACTCTCTTCAAAGACTTTTCACACTCTCAACAGTGAAGATACATCAATGTGCCAGAGAAATGTGCCATTTTTGCAGAAGTCATGAATATTTAGTCTACCGCAGTGCCATTTTGATCACATCTTAAACAATGCATTTTGTTTATTAGCATTCTGTGATGGCAAGACTCTTTTTAGACATTTTACAAAAAAATAAAATGGCAAACTCTTGTTAGGGCTGATTTCATAGTCAGCATTTTATGTATGTTATATAAAATCAAACAATATTTTGACACTTTCTGCATAATTTACTAAATTATCAGCTTATTCTGTGATGGAAAAGATCTTTTTAGACATTTTAAATAAGAAAATAAAATGCCAAACTCTTGCTATGGCTGATTTCAGAGCTGTCATTTATATATTATATTCACATTTTCAGCATAATTTACTAAATTGATGAAATTAGCTTTTTTGAGACATTTTATACAACTTAAAATGGCAAACTCTAGAGCTGATTTCATATCCATCATTTTATGTATTAAAAATAAAATTAAACAATATTTTGACATGTTTGTATAAAAAAACAGGTAATTTTGTAATGGAAAAGATCATTTTAGATATTTTAATAAAAAAATAATGGCAAACCATTCCCAGGACTGATTGCATAGCCAGAATTTAATGTATTACAAATAAAATGAAATAATATTTTGACATTTTCTGCATAATTTACCAAAATTTCAGCTCATTCTTTGATGAAAGGGATTTTTTGAGCAAGGGAACTCTTGCTAGGGCTGATTTAATAGCCATTATTTTATGTATTACAAACAAAAATTAAATAATATTTAGACTTTTTTGCATTAAAAACAGCTAATTTTGTTGTGCAAAAAAATCATTTTAGACATTTTAATAATAAAATAAAATGGCAAACTACTCCCAGGGCTGATAAAGTATTGCAAATAAAATTAAATAATATTTTGACATTTTCTGCATAATCTATCAAAAGTTGAGCTTATTCTTTGATGGGAAAGATCTTTTTAGACATTTTAAATGATAAAATAAAATGCCAAACTGATTTCATAGCCATCATTTTATGCGTTACAAATAAAATTCAGTAATATTTTGACATTTTCTGCATAATTTACCAAATGTTCAGGTCATTCTGGGATGGAAAAGCTCTTATATTTTAAAATAAAAAAAATATTTTAACATTTTCACCTTGATTAAAAATTAATTTGAATTAATTCATTAAAAATGTATTCCATTATGTATTGTATTAGAAATTTGATTGCTTCCGTGTCCTCATTTATCAGTCGCTTTGGATAAAAGTGTCTGCTAAATGGCTAAATGTAAATGTATTGTTCAAGTGATATTTACCTTTGATTTACCTTTTGATGTTTTTTCGGTAGGTCACATATTTCATCTCCACAGCTTCTCTCTTGCTTTTTTTCTTTCATATTTAATTTTGAAAGTCTGAAATTAGAATAAAAAATACATTGTATAAAAGACATTTGAAAAATAAAATACATGATGAAGGCACAATATAAAATTTCCAAGACAAAAATCAAACCAAAAAAAAACAACCCAAAATATAAAAGTTGAAGAAATCCCTTACACTTTCCTTTATACATTAATAATACATTATGCTGATAGAAAAAGTCCATGCAAACAGAACACATCAACTACCCTTATTCGCTTAATGATGCTTTCTGATTACTAATAACAAGCAACACTTTAAAAACTGACATTAATGTCAGAAAACTTTCAAAGGCACATCAACTTTAGCAGCAGTTTCGCACAGGGACAGTCTGAGCTCAGCTGATTAGAGAAGCGACTGCAGTATATGTCTTTCAGACAAATCATCTTGAGGAGTCTTTGAGATAAGTGCTCCAGACCGCCGTCTGACATTCTCTACAGACCGCAGTATCTGAGGTCAATTAATGAGTGACTGAAGCAGTCGGCCATGTGATGTTCATCTGCTCAGTGCAGTGATTATAGGACATGTCTTTGACATCTAGAGCATCGCTCCATGCTATTCACTTAATAAGCTGTCCTTTAAAACCCTGCATCAGCCTGATCTTCCACGGATACTCGTCTGAAGACACTGCCATGGGCTGCACTTCTTTATTTTCACTTCATAATCACTATCTACATTAGTAAAAAAAAAAAAGAACAGTTTTAATATAATCGGCAGTAATTATTTAATTCTTGGCTGTCGGCATTTTACACTGGAATGTGAACACTTAAAAAAGCTTAATATTGAGGAATATCAACTGCATTGCTTTATTACTTATAAAACAATATTAGTTTTTTTTAAAATGCATAAAAACTGTATGGATACCATTATATATTTGTAAAAAGTGCATATAGAGTATGTAATAAGACTGTACACCATAAAATTTTTTTGATATCATTTTTAACCCTAATTTAAATAAATAAATAAATAAAAATGAAATATTCCTTCACCCTGGTCCACCAAAATTAACTGATTAAATAAGGCTTTCATAAAATAAACATTCAGTTTGTTATGTACTTTACAGTTATGTGAATTTCTTTTATTCATATAATGAATGCTTTTAAACGGAATCCTTATATTCAAATTCAAATTGGAATTGGAATTCTGCGTCCTTATTGCCGCCACATTTTAAATTTAAATTTAAATTTGAATGTAACATTCCAATTAGACTCTCATTTGAATTCTAAATGGTGTGCTACCTTGTTCTACACTAAAATTGTTTCTCTGTGTGTCCCAAACAGGCTCCGTACTCTCGGAGGGTGTTCAAGTTTTCCGGGTGGCCTTTGTGTTTACACGATCTCATCTTGATCCAGCTCGCTCCCGTTGACACTCTTCTGCTCAAACCAGGAGACTTTTACCTGCAGGTTGTGCCGTTTGGAAACCAGGCAGCCCGCATCGTGGTCCAGAGCCTTTTGGAGGTGGAATGTAAGTTGGAGGAAACCCCAATACCTGAGACCTCATATCCTAGCATCTTCACTGAAGCCTGGCTTCGAGAACTCAATGAGGGGAGACATGGAACGCTTCTGGCTCGCTGCGTCCTCAAAACTGAGCAGGGCGTAGTCAAGGTTCCTTGGGAAGAGGTGGCCAATCCTGAATTTGAAGACGATCGGAGGATGGCCTCCTCTTCTCCGTCAAGCCAACAAGAGTCTTTGAGTTTGTGCCATCCACATACGCCTACACCTTCTAATTTCTCAGTCGAGACGAGGATTTGTCCTGCACGGGATGGTATAGCAGTGTCGTTGCGTTTGGTAGACAACAGTAGTAGTTCCAGACAAGCTGAAATGGATCCAGCTCAGCCTGGGATGCGACCGGTGGGATGGGTGTCTCCAAACACATGGGACAGCAGAAGTAAGAGCAGTTTGGTTAGCAATTGCAATGATCTAATGGACCTCACCAAAGAAACCCACTGTGTACAACCTCATACTACTATGCTGAGGTCCAGTAGTGCTACTCGGGACCGTACGGCTTGCATTCGCACCGTGAGGTTCGCAGAGGAACCCTGTACGCCGTGCATGCAGAGGAAACGCGGACAAGGGACCAAAGCGCAAAAATGCCGATACATGGATGCACAGGAGAAACCTATTAAACCCAAAGAAAGGTCTGTGCATTCAAATGAACAGAGAAGCCTTCACAGGCCTGCTCAGGAAAATGCATCTTGCTGCAGCTCTTCAGAAACAGGTCCATTAGGTAATCACTCCAGCGAAGGACAAAAGGATCAAACACAGAGCATTTCTCAGGATAAGATAGACTGTTTTGCTCCGACTGTTGTTGGGACGTCTGAGAAGTGCCACATTGTTGTCCAAGGAGAGACAAATGAGGTGGACAGAAGCAGCTACTTTGAAATGATTCCCAGGCTGCATGTGGTTCCAGGGAAGAAGACCACCACTTTTGGACTTGTGTCTCCGAAGATACACAGGAGACGACTACCAGCTCAAGGTTTGAATATTTTTGGATCAGTCTACTTTATCTATTCATCCACCCACCCATTCATCCATCCATAAACCTACCATACACATACCCATCCACCCATCTATCTTACCCTCTATTCATTCAATATTTATCTTACCATCAATCCATCCACCCATGAACCCACCCACCCATCAATCATTCCATCCATCATCCATCTTTCTAACCTTAAACCCATCTTTATAACCATCCATCCTATATCTATCTTTTCATCTACTTTTTCATCTATCATCCATCCTTACATTCATCCATGCATCCTATATCTATCTTTCCATTTATTTATCCATCCATCCTATATCTATCCATCCACCCATATCATATTTACATCAGTTCATCCTATATCTATCTTTCAGTTCATCTATTTCCATCCTTACATTCATCCACCCATCTTCCATTCATTTGTCCATCAGATATCTACCTTTCCAAGCACCCATCCATCTTTACATCAATCCACCCATCCTATGCCTATCTATCTTTCCAACCATTCATCAATCCATCCATCCATCCAATATCTATTGGCCCACCTGCCAATCCATCCATCCATCTCCATTTTTACATTCATCCACCCATTATATATTTCTTTCAGTCCATCTATTTCTATCCTTACATTCATCCACCCATCCTATATCTATCTCTTTCCATTCATTTGTCCATTATATATCTACCTTTCCAACCACCCATCGATCTTTACATCAATTCACTCATCCTATGTCTGTCTTTCCAACCATTCATCAATCCATCTATCTATCCATCCAATATCTACTGGCCCACCCGCCCATCCATCCATGCATCCATCTCCATTTTTACATTCATCCACCCATCCTATATTTCTTTCAGTCCATCTATTTCCATCCTTACATTCACCCACCCATCCTATATCAATCTCTTTCCATTCATTTGTCCATCATATATCTACCTTTCCAACCACCCATCCATCTTTACATCAGTTCACTCATCCTATGTCTATCTTTCCAACCTCTTGTCATCTATCTTTCTATCTATCCATCTATCTATACATTCATCCACCCATCCTACTGTATATCTACCTTTCCATCCAACCTATATCTATCTTTCCATCCATCTATATATCTATCTATTTATATATCCTTACATTTATCCACCCATCCTACTGTACATCTACCGTTCCATCCATCCATCTGTCCATTTATTTACATCCTTACATTACCTCCTTTATCTATCATTCCATTTATTTATCCATCATCTATTCATCACATATCTGCCTTTCCAACCACCAACTATCTATCTATCTATCTAGACACTATTCCAAGAAAAAAGGAGGAAAACATAAATGTTAGATCAAATATGTTCAATATGTTTATTTAAAGACAAGTCCTTATGATTTTATGAATCTTATTAGAAGCAAAACAATCTCTTTGATCATGTTTTAATGCATGTTGACTTATTCCTTTGAAGATCTCTCTCAGGACCCAAAAACTCTGGCCCCTCATGTTACTGGACCACGGATAAATCTTTCAGACACATCAGTGCAAGCTGAAACAGACAGACCACCATCCAGATCATCCACACCTCCTCCACTTAAAGCCGATGGCTTCCTTCACTCAGGAATGGTGTGTTTTACAGGTAAAAAAAACCCCCACAAATATCTGTCATGGCAAATGAATGTCACATGCATTTTTATGCCTTAAAATTTTAAATGTCATTTGCTTGTAAAAATGTGTCAGCAAAGTAAAATTATCTAGCTGTCTGACATAGATGAGACAAAACTGCAAGAAATGATTTACATTTATTTATTTTTAATTAATTACATGTAAATTTATTTAAATATTATTCTTTTATTTTAAATGTATAATGTTTTCATTTTAAATGTTTTAAAATTAAACTAATGAAAAAATAATGTATGTTTTTTTATTTTGAATTATGGATTAAAACTTAATAAATAAGTACAGTTGAATGCACATTCTTGGAATGTTATTTTAAAATTAAAAATAAGTGTAAATTTGCATTTTTGTAAACAAATTAAAAAAAAATTCATTATATAATATTTTGTGTTGGGGCTAGAGAGAATTCTAACTGTTAGTCTAACCAAGCAAGCAGAAATAATCCTTAATGAAAGGATTGAAAGAGCAATGAAAACTATAGACCAAGAACCCCATGAACAAAATCTAGTTCTTCTCCAATAACATGTTTTTGGAACGAGCCCACGTTGTGATTTCCTATTGGAAATGCAATGTTTTATACACCCTGCAAGGCAAATGAAAACAGATGATCCCAGACCGCAGTAATAAAAGCATTTGCCACTTACAGGACAGTATTGTGTCACGGTCTAATGTCCGTCTAACCTCATCTGCCTCCTCCAGGCGGTCAGGACCGTTCAGGTCGAGCAGTTGTGGAGATTTATGGAGATCATCAGGTCTGGGTTTCTGCACCCATTTCAAGCCAGGAGATCTGCAAACTACTGCTGTACTTCCACACCATCACCAGGTACAATATCTGCCCTACAAACACACAACAGAGATGTTCACTGCTGATATACAGACTGAAAATATTTGTTTTTAGGAAAGAAAAAGATCTAGGGATGACAGTGGTGTTTGATGCACGGAAGAAGCCGCCACATCCAGAGTTCGCCAAAGCTCTCCTAATGCTCCAGGTTTGTTTGTGTGCGTGTGAGTTAAAACTGTAGCTTGAAAACCTCTTTAGACACTAAATCTTGCGCATTTGTCCACAGGAACTCGATCCTCATGCTGTGCATTGGGTTCTGCTACTGCTGAATAAGGACAACAGCCACAGTCATGAGAAACGGCCTGGTGTTACGGTCAGGAGAGCTGTTTTTATACCATAATTGCACACCTACACCTGGCTTCAGTGTTTTTTTTATAATATTGTTGTGCATGGAAGTGTATTTCTAACAGACTTTGATCTTTTCAATCCTCTGCAGATGGAAACTGTGACTTCACTTAAGGCTCTAAATAAAATAGTTGATGTCAGTCAGCTGACTGCGGCTCTACACGGATCCTTCCAATACAATCACTGCGACTGGCTACAGATCCATCAGGTATATTATTGTATGACCACTTTGATCCCTACCAGGATCAAACCATGTTAATAAAATACACATTAAAAATATAATAATAATAATAATAATATAATAATAATAACAATAATCATAATAATTTATTATTGTTGTTGTTGCTGTTGTTATATTCTATGTATTTAAAAAAAATTATTATTATATTACATAACATAAAAAAATAATACTGTAATATTTATTTTATATATATATATATATA
>JAHKKF010382228.1:0-15969 GCA_019740295.1 Labeo calbasu | reverse complement strand
TTTTTTTTTTACCACCTGCAAACTCACAAAAAGCTCAAAAAAGGCACGCTACCTTCTTGTTGCTCCACGTTTACCCTTTGCTCATGTTGTTTTGGATACACCGCGTTTTCCTTTGTAAAATCATGTTGTATAGCGTCACATCTTGCCGTTACTTCCTGGTTCGTTTAGAAGTGTTTGGTCCGTGTCACTTTCATATTTCATTCGAAACGCAATGAAATATGAATTTGAGTTCTTTTGGAAGCGGACCGAGGCCCATCATTTCAGTGGTCTTTGTCCGCTTGTTTACACTTACTTAAATTAGCCGCACTAAAGTCGGGCTCACACTGCAGCCAATTTTCCCCTCCCGAGAATCGGAGCAAAAATCTTGTCGAGCACCTCGATTGGTCTCGATGTTCGGCACAGATTATATGATTGCATCAGTACTTTCACAACAGCCAATGCGTGACCGCAAAACAGCTGCTGTATGGTCCAATAGTGGAGATGGAGGAAACTGCTTCTTGAGTTTTTGTAGTAACACTGTCTGTATAATGTGTCAAACGTACCACAACCGTAAGGAGAAAGAGAAGCTCTGGGGTGAAATTGTCTCAGTTTTGAACATACTGGGTGAGTGTAGAAAGCTGCTAGCATGCTAGCTAGCATATGTAAACATTAGTTGCTAAAATAATGATCCGTTGCGTGAGATCACATGAGGCGATCCCTCTGGGCATGATGATCTTAATATCTTGTAGTGTGTAATGTGCAGTGATTTTCAAATCTTGTAGTGTGTGCATGTTAAAGATTTCAGGGAAGATAATTTGCGAAGATTCTCCTTATGTGTGCGCTGCACCCAGATTTCATAATCGGTTAGGATTTTAAAACTCCTGTAGTGTGAGCCTGGCTTAACAGAGCAGTTGCAACAGTTTAGTTTTAATCGAACCAAACGTGACAAGTGTGAACACACCCTAAAATTCTTTTTTATATTTAATTCACACACATTAAATTGGTCAGTTGGTGTTTCTGTTGGTACATTAGATTTCTGTTTCAAATAAATGCTGTTTTTATGAACGTTTTATTGATCAGAAAGTCTTGAAGAAAAATTTCCCCAGCATTATTAAGAATCACCATTACTGAAAATTGAGCAGCAAAATCAGCATATTAGAATAATTTCTGAAGAATTAAGTGACACTGAAGACTGGAGTAATGACTGCTTAAAGTTCAGCTTTACCATCATATGTTTTAAAATATATTTAAATTTCAATATTGTAATATTTTGCATTGTTATGGCTTTAACTGTATTTTAATAAAATAAGTACAGCCTTGATGTGAACATAAGAGACTTCTTTCAAAAACAAAAAAAATCCTAATTATTCATTTGACCAGTAGTGTATATTATGTATTTACATCTATTATTATTATTATTAGACATTTCAAGCACCTCCACTTCAGATACAACAGTCAATCCGACATCTTCAACAGACGCGCAGCAGCTACAGTCTTCTGCTTCATTGGACAGCAGCTCTTCACTTCCTGATTCCTCAACCCTTTTTGAACCAATCAAAACAGACCCTTCAGATCGTAAGTGCCTGTGCTTTTGAAAATAAACACGATTCTGTAATTAATCTTTATTTAAAAGAACATTCCGCTCTGAAAGTTTGAGTGTCTAGTCTTGGGACAATATCATAAAAATAGTAGATTGAAATTTCTTTAATGCTTTGAAGCTTGCATGGCTTAATGTTTCATAAATGATGGCTCTTACTAAAATATGTAGTAGAAAACCCATGAAAGATTTACGTTGTTTAAAAAATCCACTTTGTTTTATACGTATTATGGACTATGGGGGTGGATGGGGTTATTTTGATGAGGTCAAATGGTTGCACTGTGTAAGCTACTAGCATTACCTGTTGCTATTTTGATCACAACTCGGAAAATAATACTGATACAATGACCACAGCTACTGAAAGAGCTTAAATGTGGTGATTGATATAAGCATGGGCTTAAACCAAATGCTGTACCATTTTTTTTTTTTTTCTAAATGAAGAGTTCAGATGTAAAGCCAGCTAAAAGCCATCTCGGTCAATGCTCCTGACACATATTATACGTCCATCAAATACTTTTACTTCAAACTCGCTAAATTCTAGCCTCAGCCCTGTCAGAATTACCAGTACTTACATAGAAACCTATACAAAGTAGCCAGAAAGGAATGCTAATTTTAAAGAAAAACGTCAGATGGATTTAGAGGCTTTTGCATCTGAACTCTGCTCCCAGATATCGAGTGAAATCCACACTGAGAAACTTCAGTGGCTGTGCATCTGCAAGTTTACATCCTGCCAGGATGGCATCTAGCGTTTCTTGTTTCTACCATTTATAAGCTCTTTCAGTAGCTGTGGTATACTAAAAACCTCCAAAACATCAGGGCTAAACTGGAGTTTTATTCATCCACAGACACATCTTCCCATTATTTTCTCCTCCTCTTATCACTAGGAAAGCAGTGAAGACTTCCATCGCCTCTCTTGTTGCCCTTCGACTGAAAAGTGCAACTAAAAGCCGCACAATGTGGCATTTGTGTCAGTATTTTATTTTCAGAGTTGTGTTGCAGTAAAAATAGTAACAGGTAGCGCCAGTAGCTCACAGAGTGCAACCATTTCACATCATAATGGCGCCCTCACAGTCCAAAATATGTATAAAACATGGATTTTTATATATTTTTTTAATATAACATACATCCTCCATGGGTTTTCTACTACATATTTCAGTAAGAGACATAATTTGTTATATTAAGCCAGGCAAGTATTAATATCCAAAATTCAGAATCAATTGAAGCAAACCGGCTTGCTTGAACAATTCTGACTGGGTTTTCTCCTTATTTTCTCAGTGCTGGATCTTCCCAAAGAACTTTCAGAAATGTTTGACCCGAAAGGTGAGGACCGGTTTAACATGCTTAACATTTGCTGCTATTTGTTGATGTCTGTCATCTATCGCTGATATGCTTAACTGAACCAGAGAATCTGTGATTTAATGTACACTGTAAAACAAATCTTAAACTTAATGTAATTTGTTACCCCGCTGACTTAAAATTTCAAATTGACTAAACTAAACATTTTAAGTTACTCAATGTTAATTTAAGTGACAACTGTAATATTTTAGTTGACTAAACTAAAAAATATAAGTCGGTGGGGTAACAAATTATTTTAAGTTGAAACAATTTAAGCGCAATGAAGATTTTTCATATTTATTTCCTTTCTCCATATAGAAATTATGAGCACAGATTTGCTAGAGGAGCTGATGTCGTCAGAAGGTAAAGCCGAGCTTGAATCAGGCCACCTGTATATAGTCTATTACTAAACATGAAGTGGAATTTTGGATGTTTATGTATATAACAAATCAAGTGTTTATGTATTACAACATGTGTATACGTAATCAATAAAAGTAGTTAAAATGTGACCATCAACTGAAATGTTATCAGCTCAATGACATCTTTCTCTTTCATAGTTTTCTCTCCGCTCCTCCGTCTATCCCCTCCTCCGGGTGACCATGACTACATCTATAACCTGGATGAGACGGAGGGCCTTTGTGACCTCTTTGACGTTCCCATTGCCAACCTTTGACCTCCAAACACACCGTACAATGAGAGTAGCATACTTAAAAGAACTTTCTTTTTTGATTTACCCTTTCAAAAGGAGGAAAAAAAAGAAAGCGTGGCTCTGTGTCAGATCCATGTGTATGATAAGCTGATTCTGTGTGTATATAAAGCTTTTTTATATGTGTATATTTACTCCAACCCCAAAGCGGCTGACTGAAAATGAACTTTCCCTGCTAAATTCATCCGATCCAGTCTGATGCAGACATCCAAACTATTTTTGTTTAATCCCAAACTAACTGCTTTTATACAACTTTTGTATAGACACAGAGGGAATTTGATGTTTGTCACAAAATAGACTAAATTCACCAGCAATTGGTTAATGGTTCAATGATAATACCAGCTAGATGTGTCTTCCTCTTTTAAAGTAGCACCTTTTCCTCGCTCTCGCTCGGTGTATTTATTACTGATCTGGACACAACTATTATACAGATTGCTATGAAACAGTGTGTTACTTTATGATTATGCTTTTGAAGAAAGCATGCATTTAACGCATACATTTTGAAGCTATTCTGCCAGTGAGAAGAAGTTTCTCATCTTGCATCAAATGACCGCTCTCAGAAAAACCACGCGGAAGTAATTAAGTTACACTTAAAGCTTAGTAGCGAAGATTGCATTGTGTGGAATTGATACAGTTTGGTGCTAAACAGCGAAGTCTATTTATCATAGGGTTAGAAAAAGTGAAGAACGTACGTAAGTGTTGGATGAACCATTCCTATTTGTCTATTTCATGTGTGATTTATTAATGCTACGTGTCTCTCAAAATTATAGAAGCTCGTTTTGACCACGGAATTAAATAAAATGATAATTTCAACTTTTTATCTCATAAGCAATTCTTCTCACAGTTGCAAGAAATAAAAAGTTGCCTTTATTCCGTTTGAAACAGAAAAATTTGAGAGATGTAACCTCAGAATTCTGAGAAAACAAGTTAGAATCGTGAGATTAGAATTCTGGGTTTATTTCGGAATTCTGAGAAAATGTTCCGAAATTGTGAGATAAAAAGTCTTCGTTCTGTGGCAGAAACATGCTTTCATATAACTTGGCTATACAGTAGGTTGCAGTGTGAATATAAATTTAACTTTGTTTAAAGGACTAACTGCTGTGGAAAGGTCACTGTACAAATGTTAAATTAGATGCCGATTGCTATTTTTGTATTTTAAAACATTGTCCCTCCCTATTTTCAGTCCATCTGTCCTTATCCCGTTTATATATGTGTATAGATGCTTTTGAAAATGTGACATCTTCATTATGTCTGTATATGAGAAAAACTGTTTAAAGAAGGATGTGGGTGTGGGAGTAAAGAGAAGTCGCAATATGACGAAATGGAGTATCGGTGTGCTGTGTATTGAGCGCTGTCCAAACAGAATGTCATTATATGTGGGTTCCTGACCGTGTCGGTACTGATGGTTGGCCCCACTCAAATCTTCTCGTTCCTGTCTGCTAAATAATATTTTTATGCTTGTACACAGTAAGCATTTGCCATTTATTTTTGTACTTGATAGATCTCCAACTGCTCTGGTTCTCATTTGATAAATAGGCTACAGTTCCTTCTGTCTGGCTTTTCCACATTGCACTTTAAAACAGTTTATTAGCAGGTTAACTTCAAGCCCTATGCATTGAACGGGCTGGCTGAATCAGTTTTACAGTATCCAGGGAATTTAAACAGTTTTTAAAATCTTCACTGTGTCATTGCAAAATACCAGAATTGTTGTTCTTTACTGGAGTCGTCATCCCCATGAAATAAAGAATGTTTTTGTATTTGTGATGCTCTTGAATTTAGTTTTGTTTGACTTTAAGGCATTTTTTTTCCCACCTAATTCCTTAGGAGTCTGTCATAATGCTTCTAGGTGTTTGAGTCATATCCTGCAGATCCAGGCATTTCTGTTCAAGTCTCATTTGAATAGGCCTATTGTAGTGTGGTGGTTAAAAGCTTGGGTTGGTAACACAGTTTGAGTGTTTGAACCCTTCAAAAATTGATCCAAAATATGACCATTCTGCTTTAAGATATCATCCTTGGGTTTTTCCAGCTGCTGACCTAATATATATAAATAATACTGCTTAGCTATTATAGAAGGAAAAACAAAGTTTTAAGTTGCCACAAAAAGCAAGTTCTTTTATCTTTTAGTACACAGTTACACCAACATGAATTGCTTTTGCTAATTATAGCAGATTTGTTTTTGTCAGGATACTTATTTATATACATCACCAAAGCTGTTATAATTTATTGTAGCTTTAAGTATCACAAAAAGTGTTTTTACATTTATTTAAGATACTATTTAAATTTACTGTTGATACTGTTTTAATAGTATGTATCGGTGATGAAGAATCTGCATCAATCAACGGACTTATGTAATTTATTGTTAATTAAATGTGTTTTTGTTTTTCAACAATTAAATGGTCAACAAACCATTTAACATTTTTTTAAAGGCTGTTGTGGTGTATTAATCCATGAAAACACTTGCAAAAAAGTTGCGTAAATTTACAAACAAGAAAAAAAAAGTAAATACAATGAAACAGAAAAACATATAATTATCATACAGGAAACTACTCAATACAACACCAAAATATAATATTTCTTATTAGTATTTTTAAATACTCAATTTGAAGTAGAAATTATGCAGATCTAGGTTATTTATGCATAATGGAGTAATAATAAAATACGTAAAATAGCAGACTAAGATATTTCCTATATTCTCCTGAGAACCATAAAGTTTTATGACATTTATTGGATTTTTTTAGGGCTGTTGTAATATATGTGTGTGTACTGTGTGTAATTATGTAGTATATATAAATACACACAAATTGATGTATATATTTAAGAGAAATATGTTTTTTATGTACAAATTATTCTTATTTATATATAATATAAATTATATAAAAAATTATGATAAATACATATACTTGTAAATATTTCTTAAATATATACACGAATGTGTTTGTATTTATATATACATAATTACACACAGTACACATACATATAATAGGCAATCTCAAACTTTTATTTTGCATGCGATTAATCTGTTAAATAGCAGTTTTCTATTTGAATGTATTTTAAAATGTAATTTATTCCTGTGATCAAAGCTAAATATTCAGCATCATTACCTAAAATTGCTAAAATTCAGCTTTAAAATCACAGGAATAAGTTACATTTTAAAATATATTAACGTAGAAAGCAGTTATTTTAAATAGTAAAAATATTTCAAAATTTTACAGTTTTTGCTGTACGTTGAATAAAATAAATGCAGGCTTGGTGACCAGAAGAGACTTCTTTAGAAAACATTATCAAAAATTTAACTTTTGACTGGCCGTGTGTTAACAAAATGATTTGATATACTTTTTTACTTTATGAAATATGGGCGTAACACAACCATAAATTTGTATTCCCATTCTGTACACTGCCAATCCATTGCATCTCATTTGCATATTAATGTAAGTATAATAATGGGAGTAATAACTTTTTCAGAATATATGAGATGAGAATATCTCATATTTCACAGGAATACTGACCTATAATTTCTTTTGCTAATGACTTGTGTGTCTTCCCAAAATGCTTGATTTACCTAGTGTACTCTACAGAAGATATGTGTGAAAATTATACTGTTTCATAACAAAAAGTCATATTTCGGTTTGAAACCCCATAACATTTTTCTAAGATGTTTATTTACGACAAACAATTTGAAAATTAGTCAGATTTAAGTTATAATTACAATATGATCATATTTCCCTAAGAGAGGGAGAGGGAGTGTTTATGACCAAAACTTCCAAACATTTGATATCTCTAAAAAAACACACACAAAAAAAAAAACTGCATGCGCTCTGTACAGGACATCCAGACTTAAAACTGTGATATGTATAGTCTCAGAGTAATTCACTAAAATGTAATGTCCTCTACAGAGGACAAAAGTCTCTGACTGGGTCCCCAGAGGATATATCATTATTTATGGACAACATAGCCAGTAAGGAACCGACATAGCACGTCTAACTTTAAGTGTAAACAGCTACGTTGATTGTAAATGTAGCGTTTAGTTTTGTTTCGGGCAGCGTAACGTTTCCTGTAAAGTTTTGTGTCTCCCCTCTTGGTCCTTCAAAAAAATTCCCATAAACTTTTGGAGTTTGGTCTCCGCTCCCTCCTCCAGGGGGCGGGAGGGACATTATTCAACCCGGAACTGTGAATGTGATCAATTAGAACTCTCCGAAAACTTTGAACGAAATGTAACAGCCGAACGTTCGAAAAGAATCAAATCACCGTCGCCGTTTCGCGCGAGTAAGGCGCAAATGTTTATCCGCTCCACTACTCCGGGATCTCGCAGAGTGTGATTTTTTTTTTCCTGCTTTCCAACAGGTAAGAAAATAACTTTAGTTCGAAACACTTTGGCTGCTACTTCTCTCGAACGCTAAACAGTCAAAACAGATGTAAACGTTTACATTCACCTATTCGGTTTGTATTGGAAAGTTCTTGAACTGTTGTTATGAATAGTTCAACATAGCTTCAAACGCGAGGTTTGTTTTTGTTGGTACTTGAAAGCTGTAAAACAGCGTTCCACATCGTTTAAATCTAAATGTTCTGTCAGATTTGCATGCAAATAGTTTTGAATTGAATACAAATATTTCCCTTTAAATCTTTTGTATTTGACGTCAATTATTAGTGGATGAAATGCATAGCCAGGCACATGCAATCTTCAAACATGTGACTAATAATCTTCCTAGCACTTTTGGATTTGCCAAAGGAGGTTTTGATTTAGAAATCCAGTGAAACTTTGCAGGAAAAGTGTGAGATGTCTGTTTTGGAGGTTGTTGGTCTGTCAGAGGGTGGCACGGATGAAATTCCAGGCAGTCTGATGTTTTTCCATTCACTCCCACTGGAGATCAGACATGCACAGGGTTCAAAGGGCAAGAAACATTTAAGAATGCTGTCAGTGGACCCTAAAGTAGTCTTTGTAACTAGTTTTGACAGTTTATTTCTTGTTGCAGCCATTTCTAAACCCAAAAAATAGGATGGCAGGAAGGCTGTGCTGTCACAACTTTTCTGTGAGCGTGCTGAGGCATGCTGGGAATGGAGTCTGGGAAACACAAACATTCAGTCTGTGTCAGCAACTCTTGCCCAAAGTCTTAAGGCTGTGTCTTAAAAGTAATTCAATCAGCTTGAAAAAGCTCATTAATATGTAGAGTTTCAGTCATGTGCTTTGGATTAGTATTTCTGTGAATAATCGATGTAAATCACAGAGATAGGATTAAAGTTTTAGTTGAAATGTTGTTTTGGGCCCATTTAGTGTATTTTATTGTTCAAAATCACTTAAAAACCAGCTTTCACTCTTCCAGTGGGAAGTCTTCTGAGGACACATATGGAAGTACTTGAGTCTGTTTAACAATTCGGCAGAGGCTCCTTAATAAAGCAGCCGTGTGCGTGTGCGTATAAAAGTAGTTTCAGCCTCAGATGGCACACTTACCGGCCGCCCACAGTTAGTTCACTGACTATCGGATGTATATTGCATACAAAAATAGAAGAGATGGCTGAAATCACATGCTTCTTTCTGATGGGCTGGCTTTAAAGGTATACTTCTCCACAAAATTAAAATTCTGTTGTTATTGCTCACCCTCATGTTGTTCCAAACCTGTGTGATGACTTCTCTTTCGAACACACAAGATATTTTGAGAAATATCTCAGTGTTGTTTGTCCGTAAAAGAGGGTCAGTGTTGTTTCAGACAAAAAGAAATATTCTTCACAGTATTTGTTTTTGCTTTCCACTAAAAAAAGTCATACAGGTTTGGAATGATATGATTACTGATTTTTAATATTTGTCTGAGTTACATGTGTACAATGCACTGGCCAGCTACTATGAGCTTTTGAGGAAGAACAATTTGCAAGGTTATTATTAACGTCAAATCCTTTAAAGATAATGAGAGTTTCGTTTAACACAAAGTTAACTAGATGTTCATGAGCAGCACTGTATTTTCTGTATAGTTGTTTAGAGGTTTGGAACAACATGAGGTTAAATAATGTAATTAAATTCAATTTCATCACTTTTTATCACTAACATTCTTTATTACTTTTCTATGTATGCCAGTTTCAGCCACTGAATCAAGAATAAAAAAGGTAATTATGACTTTCTGACTTCTGAATTCTGACTTTTTTTCTTGCAATTCTGACTTTTTTTTTTAGTATTGTGATATAAACTCACAATTGCAAGTTATAAACTCAGAATTGCGAGATATAAACTCAGAATTCTGAGAAATTAAGTCAGAATTGCATTATATAAACTCACAATTACGAAGTCAGAATTGCATAATGTGAGCTCAAAATTCTGAGAAATTTAGTTAGAATTGCACGATACAAACTCACAATTGCGAGCTGTACAGTCAGAATTGCATATATTAAACAAAGAATTCTGAGAAATTAAGTCAAAATTGCGTGATATAAACTCACAGTTGCAAATTATAACATCAGAATTGCATAATATAAATTCAGAATTTTGAGAAATTAAGTCAGAATTGCGTGATATAAACAGAATTCTGAGCAATAAAGTCAGGATCGTGGGATATGAACTCAGAATTCAGAGAAATTAAGTCAGAATTGCGAAACATGATCTGTGAATCATGAGAAATTAAGTCAGGATTGTGAGATATAAACTTGCAATTCAAATTTTTTCCTCAGAATTGTTATACAAACTTGCAATTGCGAGTTACAAAGTCAGTATCATGAGATATGAACTCAGAATTTTGAAAAATTAAGTCAGGATTGTCGAATATAAACTCAGAATTCTGAGCAATTAAGTCAGGATCGGATATGAACTCAGAAATTGAGTCAAAATTGCTAATTATAAAGTCAGAATTGCGAGAGACAAACTCAGAATTCTGAGAAATTGTCAAAATTGTGAGACAAAAATTCAGAATTCTGAGAAATTAAGGCAGAATTACGAGATATGAACTCAGAATTCTGAGATATTAAGTCGGAATTGTGAGATATAAACTCACATTTACGGATTATAAAGTCATAATTCCGAGATACAATTTCAGAATTCTGAGAAATTAAGACAGAATTCCCAGATATATATACTCACAATTCTTTCTTTATAACTGGCACTTGTGAGTTATAAAGGCAAAATTGTGGGATATAAACTTGCAGAGTTTGAGGGGAAAAAAAAAAACTATAAAAGTCTGAATTGCGAGTTAGTATCACAATTCTGTGGGGGAAAAAAAGTCAGAATTGCGAGATAAAAAAGTCGCAATTACCTTTTTTTATTTCGTATTTCAGTGGTGAAAACGGGCTCCATACTTTTCACTATAGGACGGTATATAAAATGAACTGTGTTTGGTCTAGACTTAAAGGTATAGTTCACCCAAAAATGAAAATTCTGTCATTATATATGCACCCTCAAGTTGTTCCATGCTTGAAAGAGTTTGTTTCTTCTGACGAACACAAAAGATACTATTTTGAAAAATGTGGTTAACTGAAAAGGGGATTGCCCCCATTGACTTCCACAGAATGAAAAAAATACTGTGGGAGTCAAATGAGAGCAGCAACTATTTGGTTAAATGATGACAGAATTTTCATTTTTGGCTGAACTAGCCCCTAAATTCTGATAGGAGTCAAGTGAAAATGAGACCACACCATTAATCCCAGCATGCTGGCATATTTTAACATAAAACAACCTGAGAGAGACACACAAGTTCTCTTTTAAAAGAGGAAGACCTTAAACACAGAACACACAGTCACGCTAGAAATAGCGCTTGCCCACACTCTTCACCTCAGTGGCATTTTAGTATGTGTTGAAATATGTCAGTATACTTGTGTTTGGTTGGCACAGTTGCTCATACACTTTGAAATGAAAGGTATGTACCTGAAAAGTATGTTTGTACACATTGTTTGAATACTTTTAGGTTGTTTTTAGAGTTTATTTCCTGATTCCCCCTCCCTTTTCCTTTTAGGGTTGTAGCCGTTCATATCTCAACATGCCGCAGCAAAAGGATATAGTAAAGATTGCCATTCAGATGCCGGGCGCATACCCGCAGCTCATTCAACTGGACCAGGTGAGCCGTTGTGTACTTCCTGTCATAAAGAGGATGTTGAGCAGTATGCATGCATCAGAGCGAAACTTGTCGGTAATCAGCATTTGAGGAATAAAAACGCTGTTCATTGAGTATTATACTGAAGTTCACACATATATGTTTCATAAAGACGAAGGGATTTATGCAAATGAGGAAGTTCTCTCTGAATACTTTAGGTCTGAGTTTTGAGAAACTGTGATTATGCATTCTTGCTTACAAGTGCAAAATATCAAGTGTAAATAAGTTTTTTTTTTAAACTCTCACTGTGAAATCAGAGATGATACATTTGTGTATAAGAATCATTTCATTTGATTTTCTCTGTATTGTATTAGAATTATGATATTATATTCTAGGGGTCTGCCAATTATCGGTGCAGATATTAAGCATTTTTATGGTTATCGGTATTGGTCATTTTCAAAATGAATGTGCCGATAAAATAATTAAAAAACATTTAAAGAGTTTTTGTCAGAGCCCTTGTTATTCTTAATTTTGACTTTAATTTTTATTTTTACCAAAGACATATTTATCGGTTCAAAATATCACTTATCGGTTTACTCAATCTGTAATAATCTGTATCGCCATCGGCCCCGAAAAACACGCATTCGTCAACCCCTATTATATTCTAACTCGTTGCAGCCTTTCTTCCTTTATTTATTTCTTTTTCTTTTTTGACTGTTCTTTCTTGACTATTTTCTTTCCTGACTTTTCTTCCTTGACTGTTTCTTGAAGTGTGTGTTTTTTCATCACTAAAATATTTCTGTATGTTTTTTCATGATGTAAAATAGCTGTTTTTGTAATGGGTGTTGTATTAGTTTTGACTGTTGACTGTTCTTTCTTTTCTTTTTTGACTGTTCTTTCTTTCCTGACTTCTTTCTTGACTGTTCTTTTTCTTCTTGACTTTTCTATCTTGACTGTTTTTTTCTTTTTTGTTTTTCTTGACTCTTTCTTTCCTTTTGTCTTTCGTGACTGTTCTTTTTTTACTTTTCTTTCTTTTTCTTTCTTTCTTTCATGACTCTTCATTTTTGACTGTTCTTTCTTGACTGTTTTTGTTCTTGTTTTTTTTGTCTTTTTTGTCTTTCTTGACTTTCTTTTTGTCTTTATTGACTGTTCTTTCTTTACCTTTCTTGACTATTCTTTCTTTTTTGTCTTCCTTTCATTTTGTCTTTATTGGCTGTTCTTTTTTATTTACCATTCTTGACTGTTTTTTCTTTTTTTTTTTGTCTTTCTTGACTGTTCTTTCTTTCTTGTCTGTCTTGACTCTTTCTTTCCTTTTGTCTTTCTTGACTGTTCTTGACATTTCTTGACTCTTCTTTTTTTATTTTTATTTTTCTTTCTTTCTTTCGACTCTTCTTTTTTGACTTCTTTCTTGATTGTTTTTTCTTCTTGACTTTTCTTTCTTAACTGTTTTTTTCTTTCTTGACTCTTCTTGTCTGTCTTGATGCTTTCCTTTCTTCCCTGACTCTTCTTTTTTAACTTTCTTTCTTTCTTTCTTTCTCTTGTCTTTATTGACTGTACTTTCTTGACTGTTTTTTTTTCTTTCTTGTCTGTCTTGACGCTTTCTTTCCTTTTGTCTTTCTTGACTGTTCTTTCTTTACATTTCTTGACTCTTCTTTTTTGACTGTTCTTTCTTTCTTTCTTTCTTTCTTTCTTTCTTTCTTTCTTTCTTTCTTTCCTGACTCTTCATTTTTGACTGTTCTTTCTTTCTTGACTTCTTTCTTGACTGTTCTTTTTGTCTTTTTTGACTGTTTTTTCTTTCTTTTTTCTTTCTTGACTCTTTCCTTTTGTCTTTTTTTGACTGTTCTTTCTTTCTTTTTTTAAATCTTCTTCCTCAACTATTCTTTGTATCCTGACTTTTTTTTCTTGACTGTTCCTTCTCTTTTTTTTCATTTTGTCTTTATTGGCTGTTCTTTTTTTACCTTTGTTGACTGTTTTTTTTCTTTCTTTTATCTTTCCTGACTTTCTTTCATTTTGTCTTTCTTGACTGTTTGTTCTTTCTCTCTTTCTTGGCAGTCTTGTTCTTTCCCTTTCTCTTACTTTTTCTATTTTTCACTTGTTTCTTGCGATGAATGTAGCTGTGGTAAATGGCAAGGTGCCAAATTATAAACAATCATTCAGTCATATTTAATTGTAATTTTTATTTAAAATGGTCTGTCACAATTTTGTCAGCTCAGTCACTCAAATTTTTAACAGTTTTGTTTTAAGATTTTGTTTTAAAGTTGTTTTAGATCATTTCTCTTAATTTAGTACCTCTCCACAGGTAGGGAAAAACAAAATACTTTATTTAAGGAACTTACTTATATAATTCCAATTAATAATTTTATTCAAAAAGATTGTCTTAACACATTTATAATTAAAATTGATTTTGTCTTAATAATCAAAGACTTTCTGCTTTTTACAAATTATAACCAATTAGTTTTCTTTCTCAGTTGTTTTGAAGATGCTCATATGGGCGTCTATTTACTAAACAACAGGGTGCACAAATGCTGAGCATATTCGCTATCTTCAGAGGCTTTGGATCTCATTGTTTGGGACGTCCTAACAGAATGTGTTATTGTCTTAAAGACCCGCTATTGTCAAAGTAGCTCTTCTTTGTGTTTTCTAAACCATGAGATAACTGGGTTGAAATATGAATGAACCTGCTGTGTGACTCTAATTGGTACTTAAGGATTAGTTAGAGAGAACCTCAAACCCCCGATGACCTTCCCTTCTGCACTTCCTTGTTGTCCTAAACGCTTCCATTCGCTGCCAGCCCGTTCACCACTAATTATAGGCCACCGACTGGTCTACCGCAGAACACCAAAATTTCTGATCGGTGAGCCACAGGAGCTGCCACAAATTATGAGATATTTCAGATGTTGACTTGGGAGAAGCTTTTTCCCTTCCTGTTGTGTCACTTGTTTTGTTTTTTATTTTAAGACTTAAAAATGTTAAGACTTATTTAGCCACACATCATCGTCCTGATGTCGTTTGCTGTTTTATGTCATTTGAATAATAATTTCAAAATATATATGTATATATATTTTGAGAATTTTGTCTTTTTAATAAGGCTTTTTGTTTCCAATGTTTTTTTTATATTATTATTTATTTACTATTATAGTATTTATTAATATTTTTAATATTTAATATTACGATATTTAAATTTAATTTTTTCTATATAAGTTTTTTTAATTTTTTAGTCATTTAATGATGTGCTCTTGTCGTTCATTATTTGTTTTTGTTTTTAACAAATATTTCTAGGCAATATTTCACATTTTTGTTTAAATTTGATCTTCGTCTGTTTTCTTCAGTGCAATATCAATATAAAAACCCATAAATTACATGACATTTAATTCAGAAATTAAAAACATGCTCATCCTAAGAGTGATGTATTCAAGTCATTGCATGTATGAATGCATTTTTATTTATTTTTGAATAAATGTATAGATCCAGACAAAAAATTTGCATCACTTCATTAACCCTTACTCACATTTTGTGCAGTTAGATAGTGTACACATAATACATTTCATAATTTTCTCTTATTTCAGAAAAAGCCTCTCACTGCTGTCATAAAAGAGGTTTGTGACAAGTAAGTGTGTGTTTTTCCATCACTGAAATATCTGTGTATATTTTTCCATGATGTAAAATAGCTGTTTTTGTAATGGGTGTTGTATTATTTTTGCAGGTGGAATCTTCCAGGTCCTGACAACTATGCTCTGCAGTATGCAGATGGGATCCAGACATACATCACTGAATCTGTAGGTCATTTCCACCATATTGATATGTGTATGAGCTTGTTAGTGTCTGTGTGTGGGGACTTTAATCCAGTACTGTGTGCTTCACTTATATGACACTATATATTTGTTGTTGATTTTGGGTGTGGTCAGATATGGACTTCATGTTGCGGTTGTTTTGTCTGTCTGTATTGTGGGGGTGTGACTGAGAGAGCTGATGAAAGTTTGTAGTATTATGTGTCTGTATCACCAGATGTGCGTGTGTGAAGTGAGAGTGTGGAGATTGTGAGTTCCCGGACAAGTAGAGGCAAAGGCTTGAATTACAGTTGAGCACATAAACCACCAAGCCTTGGGCTGCGCTCCAAATGGGCTTTTGGACACCCAAAGTAGGGCTCTTCAAGTGCCAGCGTCATCAAGCAGCATCTGTAGCCGATTTCCAGATGCTCACTCTGAGAGTCTGAAAATAAATTGGAGTAGTGATGCAATACTACAGACAAAAACAACACAACATGAATCCTCTGTCATATTTAATCAACACTGTTGTAAATACTTCCTGGCTTTCTGTCTTGACTGTTCTTTCTTTCTTTTGTCTTTCTT
>JAHKKF010382219.1:0-12383 GCA_019740295.1 Labeo calbasu | reverse complement strand
CTTATATTTTGTATATTTAAATATTTAGAAACAAGTGTGAAGAATTTTTAATTATTGTGTGTAAACAATGACAGCCGTGTTGCAGTTGTGCTTAACTTTTGCTTTCTTGTGTTTAGGGCAGGGGTGGCGAACGTCGGTCCTGGAGAGCCGCAGCCCTGCATAGTTTTGCTTTAACCCTAATCAAACGGACCTGAACAAGCTAATCAAGGTCTGAAAGGTTACTAGAAAGCAACAGGCAGGTGAGTTTTAATTAGGGTTGCAGCTGAACTCTGCAGGGCTGCGGCTCTCCAGGACCAGAGTTCGCCACCCATGGTTTAGGGTTTTGCATCATAAGTTCAACACTGTGTCTTAGTGAGTGAGAATGCATTTAGAGTTCTGCAAAAAGAGTGCTTGCAGAAAGAGTGATTTATTTGACAAAGTGGTTTAGGCTATTGAAAACTTGGTTTAGAAAATGGGGTTTAGTGTTTAAGCAAATGTAAAAAACTGTAATATTTTGTAGTGATCATTTAACCCCTATCAAGGCCACATCAGCTTTTGATTAGTACATCCAAAACACACTACAATGACTGATAGCACTGTAACGCATAACATTCACGTGGTTTCAGGTTTTCTGGCAATGAATAAGATATTGCACGCTGTTCTATTTAGGGAAGCCCGGGTATTAAGACTTGTATGGCTTAATATAATGTAAATGATGTCACTTACTGAAATATGTAGTAGAAAACCCATTAAAGACTTTAAAGACTTTTTGCTCTGAACACAACTCCGAATACATAACCCAGAAAATAAAATACTGATACAATGCCATATTGTGCAAATTTTGGTTGTAATTTTCAGTCGAAGGGCAACAAAAGATGCCTGTGGACGAATAAAAATTCCTAAAGACCTGCGTCTTTGTTCTCTCCACTTTAGCTTTTAATCGACCACAGCTACTAAAAGAGCTTACAAAGGACTAGGACAAGAAATGCTAGATGCCATCCTGGCAGGATGCAAACATGCCGGCGCTTGTCATGACGCCACAGCCAGCGAAGGAGTTTCTCAGCGTGGATTTTACTTGGCATCCAGGTCATTTAGACTCCTTGTGGGGAAAATTGATTGTACGGCATTTGGTTTAAGCCTACGCTTCTTTCCATCACCACCTGTAGGCTTTTTCAGAAGCTGTGTTCATCGTAGCAAAATTTTATTTTCAGAGTTGTGTTGTGATAAAAATAGCAACAGGTAGCTCTAGTAGCCCAATAGTCCAAACTATGTACACATTCTTTTTCATGGGTTTTCTGCTACATATTTATTAAGTAAGAGATATCATTTACGTTATTAAGCTATACAAGTCTTAATACCTGGGGTTCCCTATTGTTTTGTTTCATCATTTAACCCCTATCATAACCATATCCGCTTTTATCATATGGTACATCCAAAACACACTAAAATGACCGATAGTACTGTATAACATTTTGCATAACATTCACGTGGTTTCAGGTTTTCTGGTAATGAATGAGATATTGCACACAAACTCTAGTCTCCTTCCCAATTTTAAAAATTGGGTACAATTAAGCTGATGATAAATTAATCATACATTAGATTTGAGCACAGTGTGTTTTCCACATATTAGGAATAGGTTTATTAAATAATTTCTTTGTTAAAATGTACACATACAGGCATCCTTTTGATTATTTTATCATAAATGATAGCACCAAAAACTGAAATTTAAACCTTTGAAACTTTTTGTGAAAAGGATTTGAGACTCGGTAATGGAAAAAAATGAAACCCATATGAAACAAAAAATACATGTTGATCAGTGTTAAAATAACAGATCCTTTGGCAGTGTATTAAAACACTGTGCTGATGCACATAATGTATGAAGGACAGAAATTTGGTATTTTTTTTCTCAAAAAAAAAAAAAAAAAAGTAGAACAAAAGAATGTAATTCCATAAAATCTGCATATTTTACATTCCAATTTTAACATTTATGATTCGTCAGCACAATTTTAATGTTTCATGTTTTCATATAACCATTAAAGTCATGCCTGCTGTTGCGAGGTGCCATTCGCTACCAAAAAGTTATGGTGTAGACAAAAGCAAAGAGTATGTGTTAAATACCATGAATCAATATCAATCTCCCTCTATACCTTTATCTGGAGCAAACTATAAATATAATTGATATTTTTCCCAAGACAGCTGCAAAAATGCTATTAATGAAACCATTTTATAAAGTATCCCATGAGGGTTCTTTTCTTCTTCTAATCTTCTCCTCCACAAATCATCTTCAAGCAGTCGCCATAGCAGCCAGATACATCTGACTAAAATGAAGAACAGCAAAGTCACCCACAGTCATAATCACAGAGACAATCAGTACAGACGAGATCACAACATCAGATACAAGAACAAAGAGTGAAACTATCAGTCATCACCAGTAAATGAGTTTCATTCACATGGAATATAGTATTATATGGGACAATATAGGAAAACAGCAAAAGATGAGAAAAGAGTCTTTCGGTCATTGTCAGAATGGACTATGTCAAACCATAATTTGTGAATGTTATGATATCTCAAGGGCATGAATAAACCAATAAACCCAAGGATCACTGTTGGCCTCAATCATAGTATAAAGAACAATGGCAGATGTGCAAAAGTGTTTATATTAGTGGAGAATACTTACACTTATTTCCTTGTAGAGTGATTTCCGATACATCTTCACGTACTCAGCTCTGACGTCCAGCATGTCAAACTCTCCACGGCTGACCATTACTCTGGTCAGACTTTTTTCATCTGTACCTACTCCCTGCGAATCACAAATAAACATCAGTGCTGCACAAACACAATGACAGAGGAAGAATAATGTGTTTCTATTGGTACCTTCATGCTTTTGTAGAGTTTTTCAGCAAAGTATGCAGGAGTACTCTTTGCACACTTTACTAGAAGCAAAAAAATTGAAAATGTAGAAGTAAATATTTTAGCATTGAAATTCCAACAGATTTTTGCATTTAGATTGTATATGACAGTACCAATGGTAACCAGCAGTTCCTCCAGATCTCCAGACATTTCCTTCTCAATGCTCTTCTGCAAAGTCTTGCCACTGATGTTTTTATATTCCAATATTGCTGTAACAGGACATGTCACGTTATATTCAAAACACACCTGTCATTTTAGTTTCTATGTCAAACACTAATGATTTATTTGGAGGATTAAATTTGTACTTTGTCTCAGGTGAGGGAAGCTCCTTTTACAGAGGATCTCAATGAATTTGGACTCATCGGTTCCCATTCTTTTCTCGCCTGCATGATAGAGGACCTATGGAGGAAACAGAGAACATGTACATGCTCACATCTACTCATATAAATAGCATCATATTAAATACAAGTAAACTGGTTTTGGCTTGCTTCCCACAATGGATGGCTTCAAGAGAAATGAATAAAGTGTAAGACATGCACTAAAAGACTAAGTTAAGGAGGTGTTTATATACATTGTATTGTGACTAGCAAGATTAAATGAGGATGTTATTGTATAAAAGAGGACATCAAATTATGAAATGAGTTTTATTTACCTTTGCATCCTCTTTAGCCTTTTCTGCATTCACACTGGTGCTTTCATCCCTCGCACACTTACAATGAGAGACAAACATCATTCATTTCCAGAGCTTCCTTTATTAGAATGAACTGCTATGCATGTGTATTTAATCACCTCAGCAAGCAGAAGAATGGCTTTGCCAAAATCCCCTGAAACTTCCGACTTTAGGTTCTGTACCAGTGTTTTCTTTGTTTCTATTGGGAAATGGGAAGGGATGCAATTATACATTTTTGTAACTTTTATATTTTGTTACAAAAGATTACTCATCTCACCCTCAGCATATGCGGCAGACAGCTCCTTGATCTGTTTATTTGTCCGTGAGGCAAGTATTTCTATCAGGATGGCTTTGTCCGTTCCAGCCCCCTGGAAATCAACCCATGAATGTTATGATTCATTCAAAAAAAAAAAAAGAAAGAAATATCTGCCTCACATTAGTGCAGAACATTCAAAATGTTCAACTCAGAACACTGTACAGGGAGTAACATTTTACCACGAGGGAAAATTAGAAAATATAACTTACTTTGATCGCTTTATTTATCCATTTAGCATCATTGACTGCAGGAGTTCTTGCAAGCCCAACAAGCAGGTCCTCTAAGCTGCCCCGGGTGTCGCCTTTCAGGTCATTAACAAGAATCTAGAAAAAGAAATTAGACTGATTTTCATGAGAACACAAAAACACACGCATTCAGCTGAGAAAGAGGACACAGATTTACCCTGTTTGTGGCTTCTTGATATGCCTTTGCAATAGCCTGCTTCTGACTGCTGCTCCTGTGAGTCAATATGTCAATCAGTGTCTTCTCAGTTGTACCTGGTAAGTGAAATTATTGTAATTTGATGGAACATACATTATATAAAGTGAATGCTACAATAAGAATACGGGATACAGTACAATACAGATATGTAAATTATGTACCTATGCCTTCAAGTGCTTTACGGAGAACTGCGACATCGTCACTCACGTTGAAGTTAGCTTTGGCTTTAATAGTACCTCTCTCCCCTGACTGAAGAAGAATAAGCAGTAAAGAAAAAAGTATTGAAAGCTGGTTGTTACAATAGGAATTTTATTACAAGGGCGTTCTGAGTCTGAAGCCCTTTTACAAGTCAAGTACATTTTTATTTATTATAGCAATTTAAATGTTCCCTGATAGCACACATACATCACGGAGACGTGTATTTGACGTCTGCATTTACATTTGGAAGATGTATTTTTTTAGAGCGTTTCCTCATCTGCAATACGTCTGTAGGACGTTTCCTATCAGATGTCAAATAGACGTCTATTAGATGTCTTTAAGATGTTTATGATTTAGAACGTATGTAAAACTGACATCTGATTAAACTTCGTGTTTACTTTTTTTACAGATGTCTAAAAGCCTATAATAGGGTGTTTAATGGTAATTTAGGACAACATGTATCCAAGTCTTCTTGGTTTGTAAATAAATTACCTTTAAAATATAACATATTCAAGCCCAAAATCTGACAACTAGAGGTGGTCAAACGCAAATTTATTAAACATTAAATTACATAAAGGCAAAAACAAATTATTTACCGCTGCTGTGGGGGCACGAGCAAAATTCTGCAAGTCATTCTGCAATACAAAACATCAAATCTCAGCAAATTTGGTTTCAGCAATATTCTTTAATATCAGTTTTAGGGAGTGCATACGTTTGCAAAATTTTACTTACCCAGAAGTCTGACATTTTTGGTTGGGAGGGATTCTATAAAGAAATATTATTTCGATTTAGTTAATCGCTTACTAATGCGTGGTATTTGAAGTTAAACAGTCATGCAAAACTTAGGTAAATCGATAAAAAAAAAAAGCAGGAAAAAAGATTATCAGTATTACTACTGATTCCTGTCTGACTGTAGCAATCCGTTTTGAAGCACTTTTCTGCCTTTGAAATATGTTGGCCATTAATTGTATACCCAGTGCATAAGTTATGTTAATTAAACGAACATTTATAAATAGTACTACCTACGGATTTTGTATATATTTTTTAAAAGTCTTTGCTCTTACCTTCGTGATCCAAAGTAATAGACGACGTGATTTAACTTCTGTCCGGTTTAACTTCTCACCTGCTTTTTATGGGTGTGAGAGACATGATCTCAAAAGGAATGCATTCTCACTGAGCCTCTCCCTTCTGGAATAACGAGATGCTATTTACTTTCTACTTAATTCAAACGTAAAATGTCCTTTTATTTTGCTGATCCAAAACGATTTATTGCCATTGCAACTAGGCTACTATTACTGTAAAACATAACAATCATGTGATTGTGAGGTAAAGTTGTTTCACAGGATAAACCTTTGTTTATCGCACATAAACTCTGCATACCTAAACTCAAAGTCTCCTGAAATTGAAGTTGGTGATATATTACATAAACATACATCAAATTTGCCACACATTAGGAATAGGTTTATTCTTTTTATTGCTAAAAAGGCACAAGTACAGGCATCATGTTATTTTACCATAAATGATAGCACCAAGAACTGATATCTCCAAAATTTTTCTGTTTGATAGGCACTCACTTAGACACTTATTAATGGACAAAATGGAATAAAACTCCAAATACAGAGAAATTAGAGAGAGATAGAGAGAGAGATGATCATGAAGCATTAATTATAGCATTTCCCACACTACACCCAGTGCTTTAAAGATTCTGGATATTCTTGATCAAATCAGCACCATGTGACAAGTGACGACTTAATACACCCACACAGAACATTTGAGTGATAAACTATACAAACTATAGATGTGCCTTACTTAATACATGATGTGACATTAATACAAGACTAAATAATGCAGGATAACATGAGGTGGATAATCTTTAAAAAAAATCCATGTGAAGATTTTTGGTAGTGTTTAGTTATATCAGCACAGACAGCAGTCATATAAAACAAAAATACGTTTTGTTGTCCAGTGTTGTAAAATAATACAGGCTACAGCATTTCAATGGAGTCAGCAGACTGACAACAAATCAATAGTGGTTATCAAATCTATGATCTATCTCATACAATTCATCGAAACACTTGGTTTCTCGCTGACATGTACCAAAGGTTTACACGAACTAAGAAATGCATCACTTTGGGCAGTCTATTTGGATTTGGAATTAAATAAATCGCACTTGACAAATATCAGCATGGCACACCGGTGATCAGGCCAAAAGTAAATTACAACAATGAGGCAGAGCATCAAAAGCCAAATCAAAATACAGGGACGACCATGTCATCCGATAATTGCACTTGATAAACGTATTTACATCACTCACCCGGTCCAAAGTGTTGGCACTCATCCTTCCCTTAATACTTTCATGTGTTTTACTAACGTGACAAAATAGCAGGTGCAGCGATATAAACTCTCCATTCATTTAAACAAAGTGTCTGAGCTACCACTGAGCCGTTGTACGATTCTCATACAGAGCGATGATTTAAAACTGAGATCTGATGACACTATTATGTGTTGTTCATTAATGTTTGAGGTAGCTCAGTTGTGAAATGATTTACACTGCATAGCTGGCAAGCATACTTTCCCTTTTATCCTCATGGTCATACAAAAATACATTAACATCATGTCATTACAAATATTTATAGAAAATGTTTCTTTTTCTCATTAAATACTCTAGAAGGTCAGACTTCAGTGCCGTCGTTCAGGTTGTTGTGTAGTTTGACCTCCAGATTGACCTGTTTGACCTTGACCCCATTGACCTTGTAGGTCTCCGGGTTCTTGTTGAGGACGTTGATGTTTCTTACAGAGCAGTGCTTGCTGTTGAGGTTTTTCTCCAGACGTTCTATACACACTTCCACCTTTGTGTTCAGAGGATAATCCTCCACTGCCTTCGCAGGCCTCTTTTTTACAACCCTGCGGCACTTTCTGACCATGATGCAGAAGGCTAGGAGAATCAGAAAAAGTAGGACGACGGCCGCCATGCCACCCCCGATGGATCCTCCCATCTGGGGATTGAAGGTGCCCGATGGTTCCATCTCAAGCTTCAAGGTCTTCATGTTGGTGCCGTTCTTTACCTGGTCACCTTCATTGTCGTAGATCAAGGATTCATCCAGCATTAGACGACCTGAACGGTCCACCAGGTCTCGGCGACTTCGCTTGAGCTCATAGGTCACTGAGCGCTGGACTCTGGGAGAAGATATGGACTCGGGTCCAATAACGTAGATGACCTGGAGGTACCACTGGTGCCCTGCCTCAACCTAAAGAAGATTAAATGCAAATAAAAATTAAAAATAACCCCTTTATATAATAATATATAATAACCCCTTTGTAATCTTGTCCTTTAGCCCAGTTCCCTATAGTCATGGCACACTGTCAGCCTGGCATCTTTTCCTAAACAAACAGATTAAGGGACTTCCCCCAAGGGTATAATAGCTTTGGCTCTGACATTTACCAGGATTTTTAGTATGTGTCAAAGAGAAGGTCTGTTTAACAGCTTGACTTTTTTGGTCAATCTTGCAGCCACTGACCTTATAAAGGGCATCCACCTTCATTGTGAAGCCGTCTACACCTGGCATCGCAGACAAGGACTGAAGATCAGGAATGTCAGATGCAAAGCTGGCTTCAAAGGGAACATCGTGGAAGTAGCGGTCGCAGACATCAGGCTGCTTCCGGTCCTATGTGATACATTATTTACAATCATTACACAGCTGTCTGGAATACTTAATTATGATTGGTCAATCACAGCATCCTGTTATCTATTATTTGTAATGAATTTGTGCTATATTTTTACTGAAAATGACCTCACAGGATTCCAGTGTTACCATTATTGTAATACCGATGACATGTTTGTCTCGGTTAACTGTTTTAAAGGATTGGTTCACTTCCAGAATAAAATTTTCTAAAGTCATCCAAGATGTTCATGTCTTTCTTTCTTCAATGGAAAAGAAATTATGGTTTTTGAGGAAAACATTCCGTGATGTTTTCCCATATAGTGGACTTTGGGTTGAAGGTCCAAATTGCAATTTCAATGGGCTCTACACGATCCCAGCCAAGAAATAAGGGTCTTATCTAACAAAACGATTGGAAAATGAAAATTTCTATATTTTCTAACCACAAATGCTCATCTTGCAGTAGCTCGACTTCACTCATTACATAGTCACTCAAACCTTTGAACAGTAGTGTATATTTGAAATTGTTTTCTTGAAAATGGATGCATGCACATGATCTCTCACTTAATTATTAACTTACGCCGTCAGTTTTTTTCTGGCTTTTCCATGATTCACTTTCATTGCATCTTTAAAATTCTCTGCTGTCAAGTGATTATAGCTGTCAGTCTCTATATTAGCTCCAAGATACACAAAAACAGTTTGAGCTTTAAAATACCCCTTGAAACATTCCATCCACAAAAGCATATCAGTTAAAACTTAACCACACCAACTAAATCTTGTTAGACTGGTTAAACTGGTCTGGACTTGTTACACTAGACACATACCAGAAGCAGGAACCTGTGTTTGAGGTGCTTGTTCGGTTGAATGCAACCATACTGAGGGCCTTCGTTGTACAGGGTGCCTGTGGGGTCAAAGAAGGGCACATAGCCATCCCGTCCTGTACACAAATACACTTTCTCCAGCTGTAGCTTGTAAGCCGAATTCAAGTTCTGGTCAGGATTCCACAGCACTCTACCATACAGTGTTTGACCTGCATAACATCAAACAATGAATGAGTGAAAGTTCATTGTTAACGGCTCATTTTTTTTATTACTTCGCTAATTTTACCCATTGAAAATGCTCCTTTGTAGTCCATCTCAGCAACAGACATTTCGGCGAGAGCAGGATCCATTAAAAAGACCTTCTCGTTATTACAAAGCTGGAAC
Organism: Labeo calbasu; assembly: GCA_019740295.1. Lineage (NCBI taxonomy): Eukaryota > Metazoa > Chordata > Actinopteri > Cypriniformes > Cyprinidae > Labeo > Labeo calbasu. The sequence continues at coordinate 3,005 of JAHKKF010382219.1, read as the reverse complement.
TCAGTATTTAGAGAGTAGACTACAGGAACAGGGCGGTTCGTCTGCTGGAAGGCGATGGGCAGCAGGAATCTATAGATAGAAATAGAGTGTTACAAGTCTTTGCATGCCTTTGAATACTTTTGTTGACTCACACAAAGAGTCTGCACCAACACCTGATGAAACCTGTAAAACAAGTCTACAAAAAGTGAAATGATTTAACCCTGTTGGCTCTGCTCAGCAAAAACGTTTCCAATGTAAAAGAGTCCTCCAGGAGTTATCAATGGAAAAGCACCATGGTAACATACTTCTCTGGAGCATGGGCCGTGCAGGAAAGAGGCTTGTCCCCAGAGTCGACCCATGCCTGGGTTGGCTGTACCGTGCAGGGGATGAGGAAGACCGTGTACTCCCCAGAGTAGTCCTTCCTAGAGCACAACAAAAAGCAAACGGTCAATTGCATTAAGATACACTTCCTTACCGTGACAGCATTTGACTTCATGCTGCTTACCTGCTGTAGGAGCTTGTGGCTCTCCAGAGCTGGTAGGGTGAATCAAAGGACTGCGCACTCCACATCAGCTGCAGGTCAAATTCAATGCCTCCCAAGTGATCTGGAGCCATCAGATGAGATTTCTGTCCAGGGAGGGTGTGATGTTCAGGGACAAATTGACCTGGAGGGAGAGGAACGTTTCATCAGTCACTCATAATACCAGCAGGAATTGAGTTTATGTAAAGTAGCCCAAAAATGTATTCGGACACTTACGCCACACTTCCAAATGTCATGTTTTGAAATTCTAATGTAAGAATTCGCTAACTTTTTTGCCAGCCAAATCACTTAGATGTAACATATTTACCTAAAACATCCCTGAATCTTTAAGTTAAATTTTGAATTATCCCTGAATCTTTTGTATTTATGTATTTACTGTACAGTTGAAGTCAAAAGTTCACATACACCTTGCAGAACCTGCAAAATGTCCATTATATTGCTAAAATAAGAGGCATCAAAAAAAATGCATGTTATTTTTTATTTAGTACCGACCTGAATAAGGTATTTCACATAAAAGATGTTTACATATAGTCCACAAGAGAAAATAATAGTTGGATTTATAAAAATGACCCCATTCAAAAGTTTACATATGCCTGATTCTTAATACTGTGTTGTTAACTGGATGATTTTGTCTCTTGTTTGTCCTGAACAGTTACACTGCCCACTGTTCTTCAACAATATCTTTAAGGTCCCATAAATTCTTTGGTTTTCCAGCATTTTTTGCATATTTGAGCCGTTTTAAACAATGACTGTATGATTTTGAGATCCATCTTTTCACACTGAGGACAACTGAGGGACTCATATGCAACTATTTCAAAAAGTTCAAACGCTCCAGAAGAAAAAACGATGCATTAAGAGCCAGGGGTGAAAACTTCTGAACACAATAAACATTTTTCTTATTTTGCCTAAATATCATATTTTTTCATTTATTACTGCCCTTCAGAAACTACAGAAGATACTTACATGTTTCCCAGAAGGCACAATAAGTTCATTTTACTCTGATCTTCAAATTCAAAACATTTTCACCTCCAGCCAATGCATCTTTTTTTCCTTCTAGAGCATAAGTGACTGTTTGAACCTTTTGTAATAGTTGTGTATGAGTTTTATGTGAAATGTCTTATTCAGGTCAGTACTAAATAATAAATAACATGCATTTTGTATTTTACAGGATCTGCAAGATGTATGTAAACTTTTGACTACAACTGTAATTATTTTTTACTTTTAAATGTCTAAACCCTCAAGCTTTTAAAATGTAAATTTTCTATCTCTCACAGTTCAATAGACTTCTTAAATACTTGTGCAGCCCCATTTATTTCAATTTTACATTTGATTTAATTATTAGCTTCTCATCAACTCACAAACCCCCTTCAGTTCTAATACAATCCCCGTTTGGGAAACCCTGTTCTAATGCAATGACATTCAACAGTGTCCAAATACAACTTTAAACATCTTCTGGTTATGTTTGCAAACAAAATTAAATGAGAACAAATAGCTGAACACAGAGGTTACGGACCTCTAAACTTGGCGTGGGTTTTGAACTCAATTACCAGTCGTCCGTCATCCCTAATGAAGATCCGAATTATCTGTAATCTAGCTGACAGCACGCTGTCTGTCTGGATGCCTAGAGTAAAAAAACACCAGTCAATATCAATATAATAACACAGTTAGGTAATGACAGCAGGCTGTGCCTGAGTCCACTGCTTTCGGGTCTGGCGATGAAACAACATGTACCTGTTCTCCACAAGACTGTGTCATAAAAGAAAGAGAACTCCATCTCTGTGTGGTGCTCCAGGGAGGCCCATCCACGAGGAGCCGTCACATAGATGTAGGACACGTAGAGCGGCACCTGCACCGTCAGGAATGACTGAGCCGAGTCTCTGACCTGCAAAAAATGCAGCCACACGCTCATTTGAATTGCTGTATGGACTAAATCTGCCACATCAGATTTTGTATAGACAAGAATATTTATATATATAATTTGTGGTGGGATACAAGTCATGTGTTCACACAAACCTGAAAGTCAGCAGTTACTGATCCTCCACATACATCAATAAGTTCTGTCATGTCATAATATGCATCAAATGTCCATATGCAGCTCTTCAGATTGAGATGCTTGTATAGCTGGATGGTTCTGGGTTCTCGAACAGTAGGGTTGAACTGGTATGGACGGTCATATCCGGGACCCAGGGATATGCTGTCATACGACACATCATCCAAGAAGCCGGTTTCTGAGGAAGAAGTTGCAACGCTTTTTCTGAGTTGAATGATTCAGAGTTCAGATTCATTAGCCGCTATTAGTATATAAATAATTATAATAATAGCAAAGTGTAGCAAACAGTAAAACTACATTAAAAACCAGTGTATTTATTATGGATAAAAACGGGTATTGCAACTTTTTATCTCACAATTCTGACTTTATTTCCTCTGAATTGTGAGATATAAACATTTTTCCTCACAAATCCAAGTTTGTATAAACAAAAAAAAA
>JAHKKF010382150.1:0-12493 GCA_019740295.1 Labeo calbasu | reverse complement strand
AATGCGGCTAAAGTAAACAGGCTCGTCTCTCCACAGAGAGAAGAGAGGGGTGGGGCGAGCAGAGCTCATTTGCATTTAAAGCAGCCTCGACCAGAATGGGATGAGTTTTGGAGAGCTGATTTTGGCAAGGCAAAAAGTGTGTTGTTTTACACTACCATTGAGAATTTTTAACCAAAGTATATTATAGACTTTTCATTAAGACCCTAAAGAATCATATCAACTTGTGGAAAATAGACATCCGATGACCCTTTTAAGAAAATATCTTACCATTCACTGATGCTTCCAGGTCACGCTCACCCACCATTATATGTTTGATCTAAAATGCAACTCTCTCATGTTTTGCTGCAAACAGCATCTTTGCAGGACTGTGATATGAAGAGTGTACAAAGTAACATATCTGTCGCAACAGTGTGAAAGTGAATAACACGTAACAGGCACAATACTGGTATAAACAGACATCTATTGGTACAAATGTGTCACATGACTAAATTTTCAAAAGCCTCCTTTTTTTACAGTCGACGATGCAAACATCGTTTTCAAATGTATCCACTTTAGAGAGCGTTTTCAAAAGGCTCTGTTTTCCTTGACAAAAACGTCATCTCCGTATAGACTACATGGATGTAGTGTCCGTGACGTCACCCATAGGTTTCTGAAGAGCATTTCTGAAGCTCAAAGTGGGCGGAGCCGGCAGAGCAATCTTGAATGCACGTCACTCCCAAATAATCATAAATGGGCAAAGAGGCAGAACATGGGTGGGGCTGGTAGCTGAAACCACGCCTACCTAGAGCAACGGTGGTGACAACAGCAGCAATCCACTTGTCACTCAAGTGGCCATGCTCTTAATTATGCAGAACTTAAAGGCTTAATATAATTTAAATGGATGAGTTACAAAAAAAACATCCCCACAGTTGTCATGAAGGGCAAAATTAGCTATATAGATCAAAACCAGTACCAGTTTTGTACCAGGCTGTCAACATATCTTTTTCTGCTGTTGGGCATTTTAACATGGGGTGTCTGTTCCTTTTGGAGCCAGTCTCTATAGTGGCCAGTTGATGAACTGCAGTTTAAGTCACTTCAGTGTTGGTTTCAAGAGAGAGACCAAGGGTTGCTGCTTGGTTTTTAAACACAAACATATTAGTGTGGACAAGGCCTCAGTTGTTGGGAATCAAATTACTAGGTATGCTGCATGTGGTTGATTCCCTGACAATTTAAATGCTTGTTTATTTAATAAACTCTTTACTAAGCATTAGTGTGTCCTGATATTGATACTGTATATCTGTCATCGCTTAGGGACTAAATGTCATGAGAAATTAATATGGATGCCTTTGCACATATCTGCCAGTGAGATGTTTATTGACAGGTGTGAAGATCTCTGATGTGCAGATGCAATCCCACCTGGCTTTGCTGTTTCACGCTCTGCAGCAGCACAAACCTATTTGCGCACGCAGTGCCGAATAACGACCCAATAGAGCAGCGATGGCAGCCGGTGACACTATCACAGAGCGCGAATGGAAAGAACTCTGATGAAATCAGAGGAGCATCACATTTGTTTTCATGCTGGCAATAATGAAAGAAACTTCAACAACCCCTCCTCTCACACACATTTCTGGCTAATCCCAACACGCAAAGCCTGGACGAAATCACATTTAACAACAAACCAGTCTGAGTCATCTGAACCCCTGGTACTAACCAGGTTTTATTGCTTAAACCTCTTGCGATCACCACCAAATGTTCCAATACTGCTGTTTAAAATATGACACAAAAATAAGATGGATAATTTATAGCTTGCCAAGAAATAAAAAGCTATAGTTATATTATAATAGTATGAATATACTATTGAAAAAATATTCCAATCGAACCACGCATCAGGGAGTGCTGTTTTGTTGTGTGTACTCTGGCTTTAAACAGCCCCTCCATTGGCTTCCAACTGAAGCCCTTTTAAAAAACAGAATTCTTTCCGCATTTCGGTTTTAACAAACAAGCCCTGAATTCTCATTTGGGTGGTAATTAATTACATTAAGGCTTTAATTAATGAACAGAAATCTCAGTTGGAGGCCAGAGCCCTGAGATTTTGAGTGAATGCTTTAATCAGAGGCAAAGTGGATCATAGTGAGAGAGAGCAGTGTTTACTAATGGGGACTGGAAAACAGCTCTCACTTCACAAGCATTCTGTACCAACTCCATTCTGAATACTTTCATATTATAAACCATAACACAGTAGAACAATACTAACTTGACTATGCTTCCAAAATGAAAACAAAACAAGTACCAATAACTAGTGGTTACTTATTTTAGGTATTGTATTCTAACTACTTTTTAGATTAGAATAGACTTTTTAGGTTTCCCTAACTAAAAGTCTAATTCAGTCATAAATAAAATGCTTTAAAACTGTGAGAAACTAACTGAAATGTTTAGTACAATTTCTGGAGTTTGAGAGCGTTGTTCATTTTCATTGCACGAAAAGAGCAGTATCATTCTTTTTCCATGTTTCATATGTGCATAACCTGAAATGCACAATCCCACACACAAATCCACGCTCAAATGCAACTCCACACAGTGGGATTCTAATGAGTGAATGTGAGAAGTGATGTCATTACAGTCTCATCACGTTTAAAACAAACGAGAAAGCCATGAAGAATGCACAGAGAAAATAAATTAGCAGGAGTGGTACTTGAAATTCAGAGGCGTGTTCAGCATTGTTTCCAACACAAAGGCACGAGTAAGGTACGCACTTCTGATAAGAAATAACTACGGCTAAGCCAGCCTTAAAACTCCCCTTACACTGCTGTGAGAAACTACTCACTCATCTGTTTCAGGAGTGGAGAGACTACACCTCTGAAAACAAGCAAACAAGGGGAAGTAAAGAAAGGCAAGAAAAATCCATCAGCTATTCCAACAGCAGGGGAGATTCATCTCCGTTGTGCAGTAAAGAAACACACGTGCGTACGCAAACACACACACACACACACACACACACACACTCACAGAGGAATAGGCATATGGGAGCAGGCTCAGAGAGTGCGACTGAGCAGATGTGGATTTGATGGCGTTCGGTTGCTCAGTCTGGTGAAACCCAGAGGCTGTGCGGTGGCGTTGTGTCGGTGTCAGCAAGATGAGCTGCTGCAATATGCCCCAAGTCAGACGCGAACTCTGGACATATTGAGTGAAAATACGCTCACGTCTTCAGGCCCCTGCTCAATTTGATTACGACAATGTGCATACCTAGCTCTTATTAGTGCTAATTTTGAACTTTAAGCATTTTGCTGGAGTATCTATCAATCTATCCGTCTATATATCCTTCTAGTATCTAACCAGCATAGTGTTGACTAGTGTTAATTCAATTGTTACTCTAACCATTATTCCAGTGATTAAGTAATCATTTTTACAAGAATAAAACCAGTTAACTTACATTTAAGTACCATTTAAGATAAACAATTTTTAAGTGTATAAAGCATCTATCTATCTATCTATCATTGAGGTCCCCGAGGTCTGGACCTCTGTATTTTTCCGACGAATGTTCTAAGGTGTGCAATTATTTTCAGGGAAACGTACGGGGAACATAATTCCAGGCACGTCTTGACCGCATGATTTCTATGAATCTATGATTTCAGTTATTTCAAAGGTCTTACAACAGCAAAATAACCTAAAAACCCACAACAACACTGGCAAACAAATAAATATAGTAAACATTATTATATAATTTATGCTACTACTAGAAATGCACACCAATCAACAATTCAATCAACAATTTCTTGGGGGAGCATGTCCCCGAACCCCACCAACCAATCTCCATTTTGGGACCTTGGTATTAATAAAAACCTGCGCACGGCCCTGTCTATCATCTAGTGTTAATTTCATTGACGATGAAAGGTGAGACTAAAATGGTTAACCAGACAACAAGAGCCCAAATCCCCAAATCTTTTTTGTTACAAGGATGCATTTTCTGCCCAGTGCTTTGCTTATTTTTTGCAATCTGGCAACCATGCGCACAAGCTCGCTCTTCATTGTGGAAGCGCTGCCGACAATGAGCTGAAAACACAGACAAATAAGCTGGAGTTTAGCGATCTAAATTAAAGTGTCACTCGTCGGTCTGTGTTCTGTCATGAGATCTTGACTATATTGTTTGCGATTGTAGTTACTGGATAAATGCACATACTCTACTGCTGTTGTTTTAATAGGCTATTGCAATTTGTTATAATATTTGTCGTTTGTTTTACCAGTTTTCATAATGTAGACCGAGAGAGTGCATAAGTCTTTGATATGAATTTATATAATAAACAGCCAACAATAAATCAGTGGTGCTATTGTATTTGCTCAGTTTCTTTGTCGTCTTCTTCTTCTATAAAATAAATTGAGGGCCTAAACATGCTCGAAAACTCCTGACACTTTGCACACAAGCCAAAAGTGGTGAAAATGTACTTCTTATATGGGTTTCAGAAGTAGGTGTGGCAAAATGGCTTGATAGCACCAACTATTAAAAAATTTCAACAAAGTGCCGCTTGAGCTATGTTTCACATACATGTACGATATTCGGTAGATGCATGTAACACAACAATACCTACAAAAAAGTCCGAAACCCAACAGGAAGTCTGTTATTTTGAATTTTCTTGGCAAGCTTTGTGCCGTTTTTGCCATTTTTAGGCGTTGTATTTAAACGAACTCCTCCTAGAGATTTAAATAGATCAACACCAAATTTGGTCTGTCTAATCTAAAGCCCTTTGTGACGTTAAATTGCGAAGATTTTTCGTTGAAGGGTGTGTCCATGGCAGCCTGACAAACTTTGATGTTTCACCATGAAATATAATGTCCTATCTGCACCAAAATTCACGTTTGATAAGAGCTCAGCCATACAACGTCCGATCTTCCCCAAACTTGACACGTTCAATAACAGTACTGGCCTGAACATCTAAAGGTAGATATTCTGTTATAATCATAGTGTTGCCTGCTGGCAACAGGAAATGTCTTGTTTTACACTAACTTAAACATGCAATGTACAATCTGCACAAAACTTCTATATGTCATATCCAATCACAGTGTGATGGAGGCTTTGCCTCCTTTTACATGACTTTCCAGCATTCATTCTCAATTATCCCCCACCAAACCCATTGCATGCAAAGGGGTCTATTAAAACTCAATGGGCTCAGGGGTGGCAAAAGAGATGCAAGACTCCTGCTGTAAATTTACCCTGTGATGTCACTGTTGGACAATGTTTCTGTGATTTAATGCCATATTTTGAAATGTGTTTTTGTGTATGTATGTATGTATCTACCTATCTATCTGAACTGAATTTGAATTTAAATTATTAAATATATGAATCAAACATTTCTATAGGTGGCATTTCAAGCATCTGTCTAGATCACAGTCATCCCAAATTGTGACCTCAGCATTCGAGTCAGCTCATTAGTGCAGTCCCATTAGTACCTCCTGAATATTTAATGTCAGACCCACTTTAACTAGAGGCAGAGGAAACTAACGAAGTGGGTCCTTCTCTGAACTGAGTCCTACAACACGCAACTAAATGAGTAGTGGTCTAACCCTTTCATCTTGCATCAATCTGACAAGCATGACCACCTGTGGCTTGCTCTGGTATTTCTATTTCTTCTTTTGTATCCTGATCCTCTTCCTACCTATCATGAGGGAACGACAGTTTAAAAGCGTGAGATTATCAGTGTGAAAAAAATATGCTCCGTTACATTCACTGGTAATTGGTAGTCTCAACAGACAGAGCTTACAAAGGAAAATACGCCTGGACCCGCAAGGCAAACACAAAGCTCAGTATTCTCCTCTCTTTAATGTATTTATTGAGTTAGAAGGAAGAATAACACAGGGATATAGGTTGAGTTTAACACGATTAACAAGGAAAGCTCACCTCAATTGATCGGTTCTGTTAGAGGAAAAGACAACAGGGAAAAATAATGTAGTAATATGGTTGTGCATATGTGACCCTGGAAAATAAAACCAGTCGCAAGTCGCACAAGTATATTTGTAGCAATAGCCAACAATACATCGTATGGGTCAGAGTTAAAAAATTGTCAGTTTCCTACAAATAAATATATCAAAACTTGATTTTTGATTTGTAATATGCATTGCTAAGAAATAAGATTTTCTCAATATGTAGTTTTTTTGCACCCTCAGATTTCAGGTTTTCAAATAGTTTTACCTCAGACAAATATTGTCCTATCCTAACAAACCATACATCAATGGATTATTTTTTACAGCTTTCAGACGATGTATAAATGTCAGTTTTAAAAAAAAAAAAAGGAGCCTTATGATTGGTTTTGTGGTCACATATAGTTAAGATAACATAATAAATGTGCTTATCAACTTTATATAAATCGTGGCAACAGCATGTTTTGTTTCCTTTTTTTTATAAATAATCTAAATTACTGGTTTAATAACATTAAAGATAAAAAAACACACACATTCATAATAAATTGCAATATTTGATATTAGGATGGTTCATGTACAGACAACGCTTGGATGCCACTTAATATTAAAGATGCGCAATATAATGGAACCAAGTTATCAGCCAATAATTATCAATTATTGCATTATCAGCTAAATACTGGATATATTTTGCATGTTCATTTCCTTATTACATTTAGATCCCTTAGCTGTCATTTAATTAATTTACATTGTTTTAGGTTCTTGTTTTAAGATATTTTAAGTTACCTGGTATTTCAATTAAATGACAAAAATTTGCTAAAGTCTTGGTTTTAAATGACATAAGGGTGATTAAAAGATGACAACATTTTCATTTTGGGTAAACTATCCATAAATCTATAAATTAGACTGATACATTGCCTTACTTTACCTTGGTAACCACAAATTTCCTGGTTTAGCCCGACACCACGCACATCTCATTCACACTTCCTTCTCCTAACTAACTCTTATTCACCTCACCATTGACAACCTTCCAATTTCCACCAGACTTTCTCTCGCACATTTGACACCTGCTAATCTCACCACATCACCGCTCCCGCCCTTTCTGTGCTGTTTTGATCCGTTCTAACAGCAAAGCCTCCTGTGGCTCACTAACAAGCACCCTCCTGCTCTTAAAGATCACGAGTGCTCCAATTTATTTCTGCCATTGCACATCTTCCATCACTGATATCTCAAGCAACGATCCTACCAGTGGCCTTTCTCTCCGCATCGACCACTTTATTCCAGAGCTGTCGTCCTCTCCCTCGGTCCAGCCTAGTTCACTAACAAGTGCCTTACCCTTGCCACACTCTCTCACCCTCGGGTAACCACTTCCCTCATTCCCTGTGGCCGGGTGACCCTTCTCTTCTTCTCTGCGCTGGCCAGCACAGAGCGCTAACAGGTGCCCTACCCGGCTAATTAACAGCGTGCGTCCTCGAGTGGCTTTGGGACGGCTCATTTGCACACGGTGGGAACCCTTTCTAATTGCATTTTCAGCAGGCTGATTAAAACCAAGCCATAAATCACTTACTGCAGCTGACTTTGAATTGAGCCATCAGGCTTGGCAATGTGAAAACAACGCTAGTTTTCCACCCAGTATGGCGTCTGTCACAGCCACACAGCCACAAAGCCAGAGCTCAGGCTGTGTTGTAGAATTTTGTAGAGCTGGGTCTTTGAGATTCTGCTACATTTTACAAAGCAAATATCATCTTGTTGTTCACTTTGTAGAATTAATTAAAGAGGGATCTACTGGCATTGATTCAGTTGAGGCATTTGCACTTGAGGAGATAAAGAGAAGGAAAAAGCGAGAGAATGGACAGGAGGGAAAAAAAACTGCCATCAGATACCTCTTACTCTTTACACAGCCTGTGTAATGAACCAGGTCTGTCCAGATTCATTGTTAATGAGGAGAAATCCCTGGTGCCAAACTTTCAGTCTGCATGGAGACACACACACACACACACACACACACACACACACACTGCACAAGCATACAAGGGCTATCCACACTTATTAATTTAAAACCATGGGTGTCACATCCTATGAGAAGTAATTTACTGACATGTCATTAAAATACCAGACAGATCAGCTCTGCATTTGCTCAAATCTTCTAAAGTGATTTTTTTTTTCACCATGGCAATAAACATACAAAGACTGCTAAAACTGGAACTTCGAGAATTAATCAATAAAGTTAAGTAGGGCTTCAACACACTATTATTTTGATGATCGATTAATCTAACAATTATTAGATCGATTAATCAACTAATCGTTGATTATTTGACCGATTAATCAGTACTTTGATTATTCAGCTTTTGCAATTAGATACAATATTGAGTTATTCATATTATAACAGATAAATAAAAGTAATCACTTCAGCTTTTGAAAATCATATTATGTAATTACAATTATTTTACAATTAATTTATAATATAAATATATTTAGCACACAAAATAAGATGACAGTCAGTGAAACTCTCTTATTCACCATTTAATTACCTAAACGAAAAAGTAACTGAATGGCACATCATTCTGCCTAACATCTGTTGTAAGTCATATGGATATGAAACAAAATAAAGGTAAGTGATAAGATGTTTTGTATTTGGATAAACAATTTTATTCACAACATAATCTCTCTTAAAATACCTTATAGGATTATGATAATCAAAGCAGTCCTGAGCTAGATCAAGCTTTGATCTCTGCAATCCGAAGTATCACTTTAATGAAATAATACTTTTTTCACACTAATAAAAAGATTTTTTCATTAGCTAGCTCCACTATGGAGAACTGCTCTATAACAGAAAATCAAGTTGTAATTCTAAAAGCAACACTGATTCATGTTTAATATTCTACAGCTGCTTGATTTAAGGCTATTGCATAAAGTACTATATAAATAAAGTGACGTGACTGGACTTTACTAGAGTACCAAACTGCAGAGCTCATGCAAAAAAGCTCATGTTGCGTTCTTAACTACTGCTTTCTCACTGCTGTCAGTTTTTGTTATGTTTATTTCGTTATTGCGAGAACAGCGCACAGCATATATTCACATATTCATCCAAGCACCGCTCAGCAGCTTCAGGTTCAGTTGTGTTTGATCTGAAGTCTTCTCTTGAATTGCAACCAGGAGGGCTGAATTACAGTCTTGCGCTACAGCGCCACACTGGTTGAACCGCATTATTGCATGCTCTTACATTAGTTAATATGAGATCAAACGACTACTCGACAACAAAAATATTTTTTATTAAACAATTATTTAAACAAATTTTTTATTGTCGACATAATCGATAATGTTGACTAATTGTCTCAGCCCTTAAATTAAGATAAGAGTGAAAATGTACCCAATCAGATTATTTAAAAGCATGAAGTAGCTAGTAGTTCTTTTTTATGGGTAAAATGATCTATTGTCCAAATAATCATCATTAGAATGAACAGGACAGCAATGGCTAAAATCCAAAAAGCACGCAACACCAAACAATGCAACGAGAATAGCCTGATTCTCAAAACAAATTACTCTTATTCGACAGAGTTATTCTTTTAAATCAGTCTTAAAGCTGCCCTTGCCTTGTATAAATTATAGCATTGGTAAAGGTTCTTTCATATTTAGGAAAAATGGAAATATAGAACTGAAACATATCTGAAATATACCCAAATTAAATCAAGAGCCTGTGACTCACAAACAAGTATTTTAATTAATTAAAAAAAAAAAAAAAAGTAAATTCTTTTTAATCACAAATTCTCACCTTACACTAGCTCGACTTCATGCATTACGTAGTCACTTAGTACTCCAATTTAAAAAGGTAGGGTAGTGCCAAAAACTCCATCTCATTTTCTCCTCCAACTTCAAAATCGTCCGACATCGTTGCTGTACCTTTTTTTGTAAAGGGCGTTTGACTTTCTTTGCATGTTCGCTTTGTAAACACTAGGTACTTCCAACTATGTCACGTGTGACCATTCCAACGTGACAACGCAATATGTGAAGTCAAGCTAGTGCAAGGCAAGCGTTTGTGGTTAAAAAGGATATAATTTTTTTTTTTTGGAAAATTGTTTTACTAGATAAGACCCTTATTCCTCAGTCGGGATAGTGTAGAGCTCTTTGAAGCTGCATTGAAACAATTTGGACCTTCAACCCTATATGGAGAAAATATTTTCCTCAAAAACCTTAATTTCTTTTTGACAGAAGAGAGACATAAACATCTTGGATGACATAGGGGCGAGCAAATCACCAGGAATTTTTAATTCTGGAAGTGAACCAATCTTTTAATTAACATATATTTAAAAAACACGACATGTTACAGGCATTTAGTAAAACGTGAAAAACGCTAAACAAATAAATTTGACTTGACTCTAACAACTTCCACAATTTCTCTTCCTTGGCATCCATAAAATGACGGATATAACAAATGACATCTATTTTTACAGCCAACAGCACTGTGTACCAAACCTGCCAAGGAACCATGTGAATCTTAAAAATAAGACATTGTAGGCAAAGATTTATCATCAATATAATGATTCCCTATCTCAGGTTCAACATTTCCACACATCACACTGCAAATAATAGTGTGAAAATGATTACCAAAAGCTGTTAAGTAGCACAACAGCGAGAAGTCCGGGAAAATCAGAGCCACTGCCAAAAAAACACCCATCAGATAAGCATCGTCAAGCTCTACGTAACGCATTCAGAAACACATTTAACATTACGAAAAGCAGCCCTATTCCCACAGACACACTGATCTGTGGCTACATTAATCATTAAAGCAACAACTGTCACATGATACGACTTATCTGTGCTTTAAATAATGATCCTCCGTGTGCGGCACTGCACAGACAGTGGCTGGCCATGAAAGCTTTCATCACAGTGATGAAATGTTCTTCGGTTGTACTGTGGCAGCAGGGCCAAACAGAGCTTTAATCATTCATTTACTTCTCCCTGGAAATACATATCATATTTACTTCTTAAAAGCAGCTATCGATGTTCGTCTCGCATGTCGCTGCAGCAGTTCTTAAATTCAGGGCATGTAAATATGTTTAGAGGTCACTTTCCAATGTCAAACTGCATTATCACTGAAAGCACACACAGACCTGAGTCTGGTTATAATTACACGGAGAGTTTGAGACCGCATAGGGATAAAACAGCCCTGATAATGTCCTCGGCATATCTCTGTTTGAAGCTAAACATATTCCGTTTCACAACGACTTTGGGGAAGAATATATTTTTTATATGAAGTAACCTATAGTGTGACTGAATCTGAGTCAAGCTTTTCCAACAGTACATATGCATCACTCACAGCAACCCGAGCTGTATTATGCTTAGCAGTAATGGTCGGTTACAGGTTGATATGGGAGCGGTTAAAAAAATCCTCCCAACGGTCCTCATTATTGCCATTGTTTGGAGCCATAAGGCATAGCAGCTCAGAACAGTGTCCCAAGCTAGTTGGAGCTCATTGTACAACATTTCAGGAGACATATTTTCATAACTCGCACGTTCTTTTCATTCAATTCTGCTGGTCTTTCTCCCTCTATCACTCACTCGCTGTTCTAGGAGACAGACTGGCACCTCTTAAAAAGGTTAAGCAGTGCTTTTGAGTTTCAGAGGGATAATGCAAGCTGATTGCTGAACACACTTACCACAGTGCCATTCTATTGCAGAAAATGAATCCTAACACTACAGGTTCAAAGCAGACATGTGGTTGGAGGCCAGGTTTATTTAAGATATATTTTTTAAAATGTGCTTGAATGTCTGCACAAAACGGTACAAAAGAAAAAAAAAGAAAATAGCACGCTGAATCACCATTTCTTTTCAGTTTTTATCATATTTAACTTTTTTTTGCCTTCACAAGTTAATTTTAAGTGGTCCTGAAGTGTGACAAATTACTTATTATAAGTAAAAAATGTTCCATGAAGTCTCTCAAATAACATGAACTCATAAAAGCTTTGAATTAGCATTAAAAGAATTAACATAGCACTTCACATGTCACACCGCAGGTTATCTTAACTTCCCAAATGTATTTCAATTTCTAGCCTCATTTTTGTTTTATTCATCACAGAAACTGTAAAAGATGGTCAGATGAAATGCACTATCCATCCCCCAGGGAGAATGGAGCCATTAACAATATTTGTTGTCACGATGTCAGAAATGATGGCAGATCTTTTCTTTCATATTGCCGAGTATATCTGAGTAAAACTGATTATTGAAAAATAAAATAAATAAATAAATAAATGCAGGGTGGGGACTTCAATCCATCACTTGTTGATTGGATGGAGGCAGATGAATGTGAGCTTGCAGTCAATTAATCCTCAAGCATCCTTCATATAGCAGCCCTTAATTTGTCCTTTGTGGACAAATTTGGCATGAAGATCTCATCTGTGCCCCCAATTGCTGTTTGTTTGTTTGTTTGTTTTTTAAATAAATGTCATATTACTGTCTTTGATAAAATAAAAACTATCAATTTGTGCATTTTTTGTGATTTTTGGTATGTGCTTTTTTATTTACCTCTAAAAGTACCATCTTTTTTATGTAAAATATGATTATTTTTATATTTAATATTTCTTATACTTAAGTAAAAAAAAAAAAAAAA
>JAHKKF010382143.1:0-11399 GCA_019740295.1 Labeo calbasu | reverse complement strand
GACAACCGTACATCAAAGACTGCAAATGCTCAATTACTGCGGAAACACTGAGAGTTACAACTTACAAGCACTAAATGCTTAAATTTCCCAGAAGGTTCTTTATGTGAACCATAAATATCTCCACAGCACGTAGGTGTGTAGATATAAAATAATATGCAACCAGAGGGTAGTATTGTGTAATGCTCCATTTGAGTTTGTGGGATGAGATTGATTCAAGATTGATTAGCACAGTCTGATCTCTAGCAGTGAATCTTTGCTCTTCATTCCAAGTGGAAGTGAAATATTTATTATATCCTACTGTGTGACAGTTTCTTTGCTCTGGAAACTGCTCTGTCAATAAAATATTCCCTTTGCACGTACTTCAGAGTGCCCACGTTCTTGTGTGTTTCATGTTTGAGACAGAAACAGTTGTTTGCATTCGCTCAAATCAAACCTTGCGCTAGCATTACAGAGGTACTACATGCCAGTGGTTTCTTCCAGAATCTAATACAAATATGAACAATTACTGCTCAAAGATGTCAATGCATCACTTCTTATTGGTTTAAAACCACATTTCACCTTCAGGGCAAACAGCTATACTTTTGTTGACTCAGTTCTCCTGTGAACCAGTTCTGGCTCGCTGACATGGAAAAGGCAAAAGTTACTTCTGGTCATTGAATTTGACTGGACTGTCGTCTCCAGAGTGCTGATAGACAGTCCAGCTGCACTGAAACTTGCTCCGATTGCCTGTGTTTGCTTGTTCCAGGAATGCGAACAGTCTGTAAATGGTGATTTACTTGTTCTGTAGGTTCAGTACACCAGTAGATGGCAATAAATTGTCTTTTTGAGTGACCGAAATCACCCTTTTTTCTTCTGAATAGTGCACTACCCTGGTGAAAAAGCCAGCTTATGCTGGTAGGCATGTTTTGATGCTGGGATACTGGTTAGGTATGTTTTGGTGCTGGTTTAAGCTGGTCCTTAGCTGGTTTATGACCAGCAAAAACCAGCTAAGGACCAGCTTAAACCAGCATCAAACATACCTAACCAGCATATGCTGTTTTTTTCACCAGGGAATTAAAAGGACAACCATTTTTAGTAGTGTCCAAAACCATATTGGGACATTATCAAGTGCACTCATTTAATCCCCCAATCATCCATCCATCCATTTTCCAAACCACTTGTCCAGTGTGGGTATAGCATAATACAGTGCCTTGCGAAAGTAATCACACCCCTTCATTTTTTCATGTTTTGTTGTTGCAGCCTTATGTTAAACTGCGTTAAATTACTTTTTCCCCCACATCAATCTACACTCCATACACCATAATAACAAAGCACAAAACAGGTTTGTAACAACTCTGCAAATTTATTAGAAATTTAAAACTTAAACGATCCCATTGCATAAGTATTCATACCCTTTTCAGGGTCACTTGAAATGTAGCTCAGGAGCATTCATATTGTTTGCGGATGTTACTACACTTCGAGTGGAGTTAAACTGTGGTAAATTCATTTGAATGAGTAAGACTGGGAAGGCACATATCTCTAAATAAAAGGTCTAACAGCTGAAAATGCATATGAGAGCAAAAACCAAGCGAGGTCAAAAGAATTGCCTGTAGAACTCAGAGACAGGATTATGTCAAGGCACAAATTTGGGGAAGACTTAAGAAAAAGATTATGCTGCATTGAAGGTGCACAGAAGCATGTAGCCTCCATTATCCATAATGGAAGATGTTTTGAACAACTAAGACTCTTCCGCTGGCCTCCTGGCCAAACTGAGCAATTGATGGAGAAGGGGCTTGGTAATACTGGTTACAAAAGATGGTCAGTGACAGATGGTCACTCTAGTTGAGCTCCATGATCATATATGCAGATGGAAGAAACATACAGAAGGACAAACATCACTGCAACACTCCACCAATCTGGGCTTTATGGCAGTGTGGCCAAACTCAATCCTGTCCTCAGTGAAGACACATAAAAATCCACTTTGAATTTACAACAAAGCATGTAAAGAACTCTCAGATTGTGAGAAACAAGATTCTCGGGTCTCAATTCCAAGCATCATGTATAGAGGAAACCAGGCACTGCTCATCTCCTGCAGAATAGCATCCCAAAAGTAAAAGTACGCTGGTAGCTGGTAGACTGAGGGACTCGTCAGAGTAAAAGGAAAGCTCAAAACAGTTAAATATAGAGATAGCCTTAATGAAAACCTGGTCCAGAGCATTCAGAACCTCAAACTGGACAGAAGGTTCACCTTCCAACAGGACTATGACCCTAAGCACACAGCAAAAGTGCCTTATAGACAAAACCTGTTAATGTAGTTGAGTGCTCCAGCCAGAGCCTGGGCTTGAACCCAATCAAACGTTTTTGGAGAAACCTGAAAATGTGCATCTGCCCCCATCCATGCTGACAGAGCCTGAGAGTTGAAGAGGTGAGGAGAAGAATGGCAGATAACTGCCAAATGCAGATGTGCAAATCCTTTTGCATCATACCAAAAGGCTGTAGAGGTGCTTCAGCTAAGTACTGAGTTAAGGGTATGAATACTTATGCAATGTACTTACTTCAGTGTTTTATTTAAAAAAAAAAAAAAAAATTGGCAAAGTTGTTAAAAACCTGTTTTTTGCTTTGTCATTATGGTGCATGGAGTGTAGACTGATGTGGATAAAAAGTAATTTAAAGCATAAGGGGTATGAATACTTTCGCAAGGCACTGTATCATGTAGGTCTAAAATTCTTCATATTTACCATAAGTAGTTTAATTAATTTATATGCATGCTAGTTTTCATGACAGATAAATCCTTTCACTACTGGAGCTGTTTTCTAATGATTATTAAACAGCAAGCACTAAAGCGGCAATCCTTCTGGCAAGCTTAGTTTCAGAATTTGCTTACTTGTTTTCATTCTCTCTTTAACTGGGCTATATTAGTGGACTAATGTAGGGAATAGTGAATTAGGGTATAGGGAGCAATTTCAAAAACAGCTACTGACAAATTCAAGAACAAAAGAAGTGACCATCTTTATAAGTGAGTCATTTGAATCATTCACTCAACAGATTCATTCAAAACACTGACTATAAGATTACCTTCACACGGCGGGCCTTAGTGCTTAATATATATATATATTTTAGCTGTTCACATTTTTGTTTTAAATGTGGCCAATATCAGATTTCCAGTGTGAACAGATTATGCCCCACACGCACAAAAGAACAATACGAACAGGGTTGCCAGGTTTTCACAACAGAATCTGCCCAATTGCTTCCCAAAACTAGTCCAAAACTAGCCCAATCGTGTTCTGATGGGTCAATATTGCGTTAGTGGGGTCGCTTCAACCCACAGAGTTGAAAAACAACCTGTGGCAACATTAAAAAAAAGTAATGCAATTCTGCGGGGAAACTGTGGACTTGGCAACACTGGTGCAGTGCACAGTTATACGGAAATAAACACGGAGGGCATAAAGTAAGCGATTATATGTGTATTTATTGTGTGATCTGCCATAGAAGCCAGCAAAATTATGCGCAGGCAATATGAAAAAGACAGGGATATGACAAAAGAACAGAGTTTTGAAACTTTTATGATACAAGCCTTCATTTTTCTTGTATATAGAGTTGTCACTGTAATACTTAAGAGTTCTGATACATCACTGTACTTCCACTGACTAACTGTCTTGATAACTCTGGGTATGTAAAATCTTTGAAGTGACTCCCATGAGCACAGAATCACGACGAATGTTAATCTAGAGTGACTTAAAGTCACATAAATTTCTATATGATTGTTCACACTGCGGTCGCATTACAAAACATCTGACCTGCACTGTAAAAAACACAATTTGTTGAGTCAACTTAAAATAATGTGCTATCCTGCTGCCTTAAAATTTTCAAAATTTAAAAGTTCAGGCAACTCAAATAAGTTTAGTCAACTTGAAATGTTAAGATGTTCTAAGTCACAACTTAGATATTTGAGTTGACTAACCTAAAAATTTGGTTTGTTAAACTTAAAAACTGGGCTTGTTATCCAGCTGCCTTAAACTTTTAAGTTGAATCAACTCAAATATATAAGTTGTCACTTAGTACAACTTAACATTTCAAGTTCACTGAAATTTTTTGAGTTGCCTGAACTTAAAATTTTAAAGGCAGCCAGGTCACAAATTATTTTAAGTTGACTCAACAAATTGTTTTTTACAGTGTGGACATGGAAGTGGCACAAATCAGAATTGAAAAGATCAGATTCCATGCGATTTCTACTGTTCACATTTGACTGCAGTGTGAATTTTGCACTTGACCACTACTACTTTATTTACTTTATTTGTTTTTTTGTTTCAGATTTGGTATAATCTTGTGCACTTCCTTTCCTGTCACATGCACATGCTCTGAAGTGGCCAAGACTGCAAGTGCGCATAAGTCGTTGAATAAATCGCCCAACTGATTGGCACAAAACACTGATTAGTTCAAAAACGAAGCACAGCTACAGTGTTTCTCAGAAATATGCATGCTTAGTTCTGTTGTGTCTTCGTCTGGAGCTATTTTCATTGGCTGAACAAAACCAGACAAAGTATCTTGCAATACTATGTCTAAAATGTAAGTTGTTTAATAGTAACTTGTTTAATGAGCTGATACTGCCCATCATCTCAGAGCAGCCAGAGATCATGGCTCTTACTCAAGTAGGTACCAGAATTGCTCTTATCTTGATTCACATGAGGAAAATCCTGCTGAATAGGTAAGGCAGATGAACAGATAGTTGACTTGGCGAAACGAGGGAATAACAGACTTCATTTATTATGCAAATCAAACTCCATCTAAAGAGACCACTCAGGACCACTAATGCACTTATTATGTTTGTTGTGGTATTAATTAGCCATTTCAGACATCATGTTGATGGATTTAGAGTCTTAGGAATTCACATGCAATTTTCTTTATTTATATTTCACTTTTTGCTCTTCATATCAAACTGATGCGTCATGATGCCTCCAGAAGAAAAAGACAAAAATAAGACAAGTTCTTCAGAGATTTTGAAAACACAAGTCAAAACATTGTTTCTCTCTTAAGTGTACATCAGTGCAATAAAACTGTTCATCTCCCCTCAGTTTGCACTGGCAAGACTGATGTCTTATTAAATGTTATTGTGCCGTGTCTCTACTTGAAGGTAAGACTCATATGAAGAATGGACATGGATTGAGAAGGACAGACAGACCATTTCTCATTTCTGACAGCAGTAGAAGCACACTTCTCAGTGAGTTCAGGTCACTCGCCACACACATACAGAGAAAAGCCTTTCTCAAAGTCACAGAAATCTCAAAGTCATCATTTGTGTCCTGTGTGTGAGGACGTGTAAGTGAGTGTCAGCAGCAACGATATGATCTTGACTGATCTGGATAATATTTCTCTCCTCAGTGCTGTGAGGCAGAGCAGGTCATTCAGTGTCCGTCTGCACATCTTGTTTTATTTCATATACGGCCATGCGTCATGGGACATTTCTGGACCGTTGCTTACGTTCATCTTAATGAAATATCGACTGCTGTTGTCACATGGATATTAAAAACTCTATCCGCATCATGACTCACTCTGAGAAGGATGAAAGTTGTACAGTGACACGTTTGAGAACAGTCATCGGATGCAAAATTCACTTTTACATGTTGTTTGAACATAAATGTGTATTGGCAGTGTGTGTACACAAACACCCTATAATGATAAAAAAAAATCCACCCAGTGCTTTTCATTTAATCTGTAAAAATAATTTCCCCTTTTTCAAATCAAGCCATTCACAGAATCTTGTCTGTGTGACAACACACAGACAGAGGCCACTCCTACGATAGTTGATTGACACGGCCGCCTTACCTTAGACCCGCCTTGAATGAGCTGTAACAGTCCGATCATTATTGTTTCGATGCCAGAACAGGGATAAGAACGGCTCCTAAGCGATTGAGGTGTTGTGTCGTTGGATGTAATAATGAACATAGTAGTCATCATTTACTCCCGACATCTGAGCCACTGAAGATGTAGTAGATTACGTTTGTTTGTGAACGGAATGCGCCTCCCGATCTACATATATCCGTCTATGTTCGCGCATATCATTCGTGATCCAGCTTCACTTACAGCAGAAGTGAGTATAAGAGTTTTTTTATGAATTTTTGCAATCGCCTTTCTTAATAACATGCTAGTTAGCAAGTTTCGTGGCGAAACACGGCTAAATGTGGCTAAAGTAAACAGGCTCGTCACTCCACAGAGAGAAGAGAGGGGCGGGGCGAGCAGAGCTCATTAACATTTAAAGGAATAATCCATCAGAACAGGATGATTTTTGCAGAGCTGATTTTGGCAAGGTAAAAATTTTATTTTTTACACTACCATTGAGAAATTTTAACCAAAGCATGTTATAGACTTTTAATTAAGCCCCTAAAGAATCAACTTGTGGAAAATGGGCATCCGATGACCCCTTTAGCTGCTGAGGAAAATAAAAAGGTTTCTGTTAAACTAAAGGCTAGACTGTATTTCTTCTTTTCTTGCTTGACGAGACCCTTAATAAGACACATGTTGTGTGTGTGTGTAGCTGTCAGAGCACACAGGTGAACTGCGATGTGGTTACTGGAGCGTTTCTTTCCTCCAAATGAAAGCTTCTTCACTGCACTGCTTTTTTGCAAAGAAACAGTTTGATTTATATGTGTGCAACTGTGTGTTTAAGGGTCTCAGAAGCCTCATAATGGTATGAGAATGAAGTTTGCCTTTATCCCTGAGATGACCCATGAAAGAATGAACACAGATCAGACTTTATCTGTGGCTAATTATGGTTTCTTCACTGACTCCACCGTCCTGATTCCCTCATTGAGTTTGCTTCATCCTGCCATCACAATGAACATAATGGACAATGCTTCTTTTCTGCAAAATTTGCTTCAGAAAGAAGGTTTTCCGAGCCTTTAAAGAGGAAATGGCTTTAAATGTGGCGGAGGAGCAGCATGTGCTGTGAGTAAATGGTGCGTAAATGTCAGTGTAACGGGGGTTGGAGTGCTGGGGAGGAATATGGGCAGCTTCACATTGAGATTGATCATTTTAAAGCTGTATTTTATTAAATAAGGGCCAGATAATTGAGTATTCCAGGAAGGGAAAACGGGAAGAGCCGTTTGAGAAATGATGGTTGGCCGCTGATGTCTGTTTGGTTTTAATGGGAACACTTTAGCTGGCTGGAGCTGGTCCAACAGCAGTGCTCCTGAAATTCTGCCAGGGTGAAATGTAAAATGCAGGGTTTCCACAATAGGAGATTCAGAGCAAATCTCCTCCTCATTCCTCATGCGCTGACTTTAGGACCTCACCTGGATCTGTAAGAGGAGGTCAACAGATCTGGAGGTCCTTGCATGCTTTAATGCGGTTTTGTTTCCCGTTTAATGAACTGATTACTGATTATTAACTCACATTAACTGTCACAGCACTTACCTCATGTTTTGGGCAGTGTTTAATGTGATATCCAGGCATCCCACAGCGAAAGCTGATGTAGTTTAGAAGCAGTCCAGTAAGCTTTCTTGTGTAACTTATGACCAGAGATTCCTGTCAGGATTGATATGTGAGCCATTTAAAATTCTGCCAGTATCTTAATCGTCATTACTTACTTGACAGGGTAGTAGCAAAGGCTGGACTGATACATGACTGCTTTTAGTTTGACCTCCTCTGATGTGTGTGTTTTTTTTATAACGTGCAGTAATGTTTTCTCTATTAAAATGAATGCTGGTATTAACAGAGACACTGAAACATCCCTGCGAGGAGAAGCTTCTCTCCTTAGTCACATCTATAGTTACAAAGAAATGAATGAGGAACTGCTACAAAAGTAGATTAAAGTATAATTTTTATTTTAGTGATTAAAAACAAAATTGTTTGTTAGATAAATCACATAAGTCACATCTCAGGACACACATTGACTCAATTTCAATGTGTAAATTAGACTACATTATAATTTTTAACAATTACAAACGATTTAAATAATACAGGTGTGCACGCAAGTGCGAGACAACGTACTCATACACCACAAGAATGAGCAAGGATATTAGCAACACTAACACTGAGACATTTGCCTGATGCGAATCACTTTTAAAAACAGAAGCAGAAATGCGCCACCTGGCGGAATATATGCGGTACGTGGGCTCTGTCAAATGGAATCAGTTTATTTTAAACTCAAACTCTGTTGACTACCAGTGTTAAAATGCATAATTGTGTATTTACAGTTCAAATAAATGTCATTTGTTTGTTCATTTGTTTTAGCCTCTTTGTGTCTTGAATTCACAGTTTTATTTCCAACATGAACTATGACGTAAGTCACAATTATGAGATAAAAAGTCAAAATTATTACTTAAAGGTCAAATTTCATGGACATGGTTTAGCCTAAGCCAGGATTAGGCCATAGTTCAATTAAGACATTTAAATATTTTTAATTAATGTGCCTTAGAAAAAACATTACTGGTGTACATCTAGAGACAAAACAAAGGCACTGATGTATTTTAAGATCAGTCAGTGCAAGTTTCTTTCAGTTGAAACAGCTCAGACTTACATTTTAGTCTTGGACTAGGCTTAAGCCTTGTCTGTGAACCCGGGGGAAAATGTCACAATTATTTTATCAAAATTATGATTTGAATAATTATGACTTCTCATCTAATAATTCTATGCCATTTAATCCCATAATTTCACACAAAATATGTTCGTACCCCCCGACCAATGTTGCCAAATCTGCAGTTTTTCCATGGAATTGGACTACTTTAACACTGTTGCCATGGGTTGTTTTTCATGTCCGCAGGTTGAAGCGACCCCAATAACATGATATTTGACCCTAGAATGCGAATTTTATCAGGGGAAACCCACCAAAAAAATTTTATTTTCCCCTGGAACCTTTTTTACCATTTTTTTGAACCATTTTTTACAACCAGGTTGTGTTGCGAAAACCTGGCAACCCTGCACCTGACCTTACATCAAAAACTGCATACATTTTGCGTGAAGAATGAATGTGGTGTATTTTCAACTTACCAAAGCATTTTTTTATGTGTTAGAAATGTGCTTCCACAGGGTGCAGAGCAGAGGAAAACATAATGCATACTGCAAGTCTTTGGTTTTCCCACTGAATTGGGCTACTTTAATACTGTTGCTGCAAGTTGTTTTTCATGTCCGCAGGTAGAAGCAACCCCAATAACGTGGTATTTAGCACCTGAAGTGCGAATTTTATCAGGGGAACCCTGCCGAAAATGTGTTTTTTTTCCCCACAGAGCGCAATTTTTACACTCCCTACCCCCCTCCAATTGGGCTGGTTTTGTTGTGAAAACCTGGCAACTCTACACCTCACATCAAAACCTGCAAACATTTTGCGTGGAGAATGAATGCGTCATATTGCGTCAAACTTACCGAAGCATGATTTTTTCCCTTATGTGTTAGAAATGTGCTTCCGCAGAGTAAAGACCAAAGGAATATAATGCAGACAAAATATTTTGCCCTGCCTGACAAGTGTTACCAAATCTGTAGTTTTCCCACAGAATTGGGCTATTTAACATTGTTGCTGCAGGTTGTTTTTTCAATGTCCGCAGGTAGAAGCGACCCCGATAAAATGATATTTAACCCCTGGAATGCGAATTTTACCAGTGGAATCCCCCACCCAACTGGGCGGGTTTTGTTGTAAAAACCTGGCAACCCTGCAGCTGACCTCACATCAAAAACAATACATTTTGCGTGGGGAACCTCAGCCATAAGACCACTTAAAAGGCTACTCAAAAAGCAATTAAAAATAAATGTATCCCTTACACAGATCATGATTTATTCAACCTGAACACTCATTGCTGCACTGTATTTTCAACTGTACTGCAGATTATATGAAAACAGTGGATCAGAATATGCTTTTTTCAGATGCTGTAGTTACATCATTTGCCATATAGCTAACTAACTAGGCCATGCTAAACAGCCAAACCTCGACCCCTTGAAGTGTTTACACTCCACAGGTTTTGCTTATCTGAACAAGATCTAGACCAGTGTTAAGTTGACTCATCTTTTGTTGTTTATTTGACTCTGTATTTATTTATCTTGATTTTTTTTCACATTTTATGCTGGTAGCACTGAAATAGTCAAATGTTGTTTAGACATAAACAGTCCACACATTTCATGTCACATGAACCTTCGTATGTTAGATCAGTATCTTAATTACTATGGACTCCCAGTATTCCCAGGACACCTCATACCCAATAGCCAGCTGATGTTCTGTCAGAGATTATATTTCAAAAACAAGACAACCTGTAGAAACAAGATAATGACAACACACACAAGTACAATGAGTAATATATGCTTCAACAGAAACTGGGTCAAGAGGTCGTTATTTAACATATTTTGTTTTCCAAGGCAGAAAAAAGGTAAAAGAAGTCATCAATCAGTGTTCTTATTGTTCAAATATTAAAATAGTTTTCGTTGTTTGAAATAAAGCTGAAATAAAATATAGTGTCAATTTTAACATTTTAAACAAAAATACCTGAAAATGAAGTTATAAATATAATAATGAAATAATAATTAAAATGTAACATAACTATAAAAAAAATTAAAAATGGAAAATTTTACAATAAAATTATTAAACAAAACTAAATTTAAAATGAAAACTGAAAATATATCTTTATAATATATTATTGTAATATATAATAAAATATGAATGAATAATGTACAAATAATACTAAAATAACACTTGCATTGCATTCGAGTGTTTATATAACATCCATACCTTCTTCTGGTCAATTTAAACAAATATAAACATATGCATTCATTTTCATTTTCATTTCAAATTATCATTCATTTTGACTGAGAAACAAGCTGTGTTTTTATTTTATATTGGCTTAAATTTGTTCTTTCATTTCGCTTTAATTTGTTCAAGATCATTAGACATGATATTATAGTGAACTGGAAGTTTTTCATAACCGTTTTCCTAGAAACACTTAGAATCTGGTAAAGCATGGGAATACTCTCTGGGAATGGAAAAACTGCTGATGAGGTAAAGCCATGTCGTTTTACCAGTTTCAAGCTGTAAACTGCCGAAGGAAGGTTCCCAAAACAGGAGGAGACAAACATCACAGTGAAATTTCATTTCATTATTGACTTGAAGCCTCTCAACAGTACATGCTCAGCTCTCACCGCAGTTTTTTTGGACACACACACACACTTACTTTCTTTGCTCAACAAGCTGGCAGTATGAGGCAGCGAACAGTGGTGATGTACGTGGAGATCGGTTGCTTTGTGTCCTGTCTGTGCGGCTGGGTTTTGAATTGTTCCACTCTGGCCACTGAGTACTGGATCATCTCAGAAAGTGCGTCTGTGGTTCTCGCCGCCGGTGATTACTATTCCAACCTCTGGATGGACTGTGTCGCAGACACCTCAGGAGTATCTGATTGTAAATATTACCCCTCCATGCTGGACCTGCCTGGTGAGGAAAAAATCTG
>JAHKKF010382112.1:0-13667 GCA_019740295.1 Labeo calbasu | reverse complement strand
TTTACGACTGAAGAAAGAAAGACATGAACATCTTGGATGACAAGGAGGTGAGTACATTATCTGTAAATCTTTGTTTTGAAAGTGGACTTCTCCTTTAAGCATTATTGCAAGTCACTGCCAGTGTACTGAATTCACACAATCAGTTATATGATAAATGTCTCCTTTTGCGCTCCACAGAAGGAAAAAAAGTCATACAGGTTTGGAACAACAGTCTTCATTCAATCTCAGTGCTGTCTTGGGGAAATGATTGAGATATTAAAGAGAGATGTGTCTTTTCTATTGACTAAGCCATCAGGAGGGCCTAGCAAAAAGGGCAGCGTGCCGCTCAGCTACTGTTTATGTAGAAACTGCCCCAGACCCTCACCAGGTCACACACTCTTGACTCCTCACAAATCACGGGGCAGAGGAGAGAAGGGCTCATGTGTGTTTGTTTGTCCGCGAGCAGCGCATGTGGCATGCCTGCCCCTCACAGATGATAGGCATCCCAGGGGAGACCCCCCTGCAGAAATGCATTCCTTCAGCTGCAGACGCTGTGGTGAGTCTTGTGACCACAGCTCTGATCAAATACGGACCCTTTGATGACGATCTAAGCCCTCAGGATCGGTGTCACAAGCATAAAGCAATAACTGTTCACATGTTCAGACCAATGAAGAGCTGACAGGACTTCTGTTCTGTGAAAATTCTGTTATCATTTATGTTTCACACATCACTCAGAAGTTGCCTCACTTGTTTCTATTTAAATTTTTCCTCTTTTTAAAAATAAGAATGTAAAGAGAATCAGAGTCAACGTCAACAACTGTAACACCTGAGCTTTACAAGAGCAACCTCTGAACAAAAAAACATCCTCTAGTAATATATAGTGAAGACATAAAAATCTATATTGGTCTGTTAAAAGATAAACTACATTCACTGAAACAGTATAAAGCAGCAGGAGATATACACAGTGCGAAACCTATCACATATCCTCTTTAATTTCCATTCTTTTACGAGGAGCCATAAACAGCCCTGGCTCCACTAATAAAGTCCTAACATGGCCTGCTTAGTACCTATGAAAGGAAATGAATGCCTTTGTTCTCAGAGAGGTGAGATGGTGTGGCACAGTTAACATTTCTTTATCATAAACCACTTTACTGCACAGGTGTTTGATCTTTTGCATACTGAAGTGTGCACAGTGCACACATGTGACTATATAAACGATAATAAAGTTGTAAGTGTTCGTGTTTGGTTGCTGTCCTCCTTATCTGTTTGGACCAAAGTCCTGGATTCGTTATGGAAATGTCAGACAATACTGCTGTGGTTTTTCACAGTCAGACTCAGCTTTAAGGTCAGCTCAAGAAATGAACAATGACGCCATTGTGCAAGGCAATGATAAGGAAACTTTGACAGATAAAGCAACACTTGAACTGCAAGCCAAAAACACTAATATTACCCTGTAGTTTGGCAGGAACAGTTTGGAACATTTGGAAATGGTTATTAAGTATTTCCTAAAGTGTCAGTTGTGAAATAATAATCACATTTGTAGGTTCAGATATGTTTTGTGATATTTTTTCTTATTTGGAACAGCTATAAATCCAACACACGAACTCAAGAAATTAAGGCACAAAGTTGGCAAATGTTTACTTCTTTATTAGTCAGTGTTTCTTAGTGATGATGTAATGCTCTTTTATGCTCCCTTCTGTTTCAAAGGAATACTCTGAGGGGGAGATGGAGACCCAGGAGGAAGCTTCTAGCGCATTCATTTGTTGACTCACAGGATTTGAGGCTCTAAATCTCAGCTAAACAAACTCCTTCATGGTCTGGTAAAACTTACAGACCATTTCAGTAGGAAACATGCTATCTTACTGCTGAACCAGTAAATCCCCAAGACAGAAACAAGAGAAGAGACAAGAAGAGATGAAACGAAACAAGACAAAATAGTATGAAGAGAAGAGAAGAGAAAAAAGAGAAGTAATAATATGCAAAGAGATGTGACAACACAGGAGATGAAACGAGATAAAATGAAGAGATTAAACAAGATGATTAGACAATATAAAACTGAACATAAGAGATGATAGAAAAAATGAGACTAGATAAGAAGAGATGCAAAGAGAGGAGAAAATGTTATTAAATGAATGAATGAATGAAAGAATGAAAAGAAGCAAACTAAAGAGACCAGTGATGAAACAAGAAAACTAGTACAGAACATATTTCAGTGATCAAATGAAACAAGACATGAAAGAAGAAATGAGAAGTGACTAAATGATAAGAGAAGAGAAAAACAGATGGGACAAGATAATATACAAACTAATGAAACAACATGATAAGAAACAATAATCAAGTTGAAGTCAAAAGTTTACATACACCTTGCAGAATCTGCAAAATGTTAATTTTACCAAAATAAGAGGGATCATACAAAATGCATGTTATGTTTTTATTTAGTACTGACCTGAATAAGATATTTCACATAAAAGCTGTTTACATATAGTCCACAAGAGAAAATAATAGATGAATTTATAAAAAAAAGACCCTGTTTAAAAGTTTACATACACTTGATTCTTAATACTGTGTTGTTACCTGAATGATCCACAGCTGTTTTTTATTTTTGTTGTTGTTGTTTAGTGATAGTTGTTTGTGAGTCATTTGTTTGTCCTGAACAGTTAAACTACCTGCTGTTCTTCAGAAAAATACTTCAGGTCCCACAAATTCTTTGGTTTTTCTGTATTTTTGTGAATTTGAACCCTTTCAAATAATGACTGTATGATTTTGAGATCCATCTTTTCACACTGAGGACAACTGAGGGACTCATATGCAATGATTACAGAAGGTTCAAACACTCACTGATGCTCCAGAAGAAAAAAATTATGCATTAAGAGCCAGGGGGTGAAAACTTTTGAACAGAATGAAGACAAACAGAATTTTCTTATTTTGCCTAAATATCATATATTTTTTCATTTAGTACTGCCTTTCAGAAACTACAAAAGATACTTACATGTTCCCCAGAAGACAAAATAAGTTAAATTTACCCTGACCTTTGAATTAAAAAAGTTTTCACCCCCTGGCTTTAAATGCATCGTTTTTCCGTTTTCCCTGTTTGAACCTTCTGGAATAGTCGCATATGAGTCCCTCGGTTGTCCTCAGTTGGAAAATTAGAGACAAGAGATCAAACAGTGAGTTGCTAGAAGTAAAGAAATTAGACAAAAAGAGATAAAATTATACAAAAAAAAAAGAGAAAATGAAAATGATAACAGCATAAGACAACAGTAGAGAAAATAGATAAAACGAAACAAGATTTTGAGTGATGATGTAAAGACAGGAAGAGATGAAATGAGACTAAATGATAAAAGAAAAGAAAATTAGAGAAAAGATGGGATGAGATGAAAAAAAAATGTATGAAGCAAGAGACAAGACAAAATAAAACTATATTAGCATCCACACCAATGCACGATATTGTCTGTTTATTCTAAGTACATGCTCATTTGCCTCTTTAAAGTCTCAAACTTGTGATAGCAGGATTGATTCTGATTTGCTGTCAATGTTTATATCGTTCATCAGTTGGACAGTGATTCCAACAATATCTTTAATATTGAGAAAGATTTGTAGAACTATATCTTCATCGTTATCGTTCTTGGTGTGAACGGGCCTTAAAACTGGGATGACTCTGTGTTAGTGCTGCATGGGAATGTTTGCAAATGCCTTTTGTAAGATAGAAAAACATTTGTGTCAGTATCCAAAAGGTAAAACAGTACACAAGGGTCCTAATCTGAACAAGAGGCATGTCACCTGCCCTCCGGTCTGCCCTGTCAGGCTTAGATTAGACTGCTGACTTATGTGGGGGGAAGACCAAGACTGAGCTCTTTCCTTCAGGAACCAAAGCTTTCTGCAGTCCAGAAACCCAGACCCACCACACATTATCATAACACTGACGCTAAGAACTAATGCAGCACTTACCATAATTACCATCATTTACCAGTCCAGCTCTGCACTAAAGCATTAGGCCAGTATCCTCATTATTCTGCCCATTTGACAATCTGTGTATTGGACTACTGAGTTGTTAGTACTGGGGGGCTGCTCTCTGTTTGCTCAGCTTTTAATAGCCTCATCTCAAGGAATGAAATGGCAGTAAGCAAAACAGAGGCCTTATGGTGCCCAGCAGGGCTCCTGCAGGAAAAGGGACCAGGGGTTTGTGGCCCCCCGGTTCTGTTTTTTATGTCTTTCCTTCGTACTACTTGTTTTCAATGACCTGAGATGCATGCAAACTTTCTTCCGGCAGCACTGCTATATGAATGACATTTACAGGTGGTAGATCACCATGAAAAAAGAAGAGCCACTTTCACCAAAAGGTGGAAAAGATGATGTCGAGGACATGAAGAATAACAATTATTATGCAACATAGATTTCATTTTATGAAATTAAAATAGATATATTTTTTAATCAATATCCTTTAATCAAATAGGATTCATTTAGTTTAAAGCAAAGAAAATCTGCTGCCACTGTTGCATAATGCAGCAAATTGTAAAGCAGAGAGTGGCAATACTACAACCGAACTCTAAAATAAATCTTGAAAATTGGCATGCTCTCAGCCGCAATGTGTGGCACATAACGCCGTGCTTGTGACATTTAACACCCATTGAGACAGTCGTAGTGTCGCCCAGCCCTCTATTTCAAGCTCTTTGATAAGATTAGGCCTCTTAAATCTGACAGCTGAACTTTCTGTTTCTGAAAACAGTGCACGTCTGTCACTGCTGTCTGAAGACTTTGCTTTTTCAGTCAATTCCCAAAACTAGTCCTATAGTACTACAAAAATTCTGATCATTCTTACACAGGTATTTGAATATGAGACGAAAGAACATACTTGCCATAGACAGCAACGCAACTGACACGTTCAAGGCCCAGAAAGGTAGTAAGGACATTGATAAAATAGTACATGTGACATCAGTGGTTCAACCGTAATGTTATGAAGCTACGAGGATATTTTTGCAGGGTCAGAAAGCTCTCAGAATTAATCAAAAATGATAAGCTACGACAGGCTGTGATTTTATCACTGGTAAAACGACCAGTAATCGTACAGTGTTGCTGATGTGAATGGACAAAAGACACAAATGTTAAATATAGTTCTGTTCATAAGTTTACATACCTCTTGAAGAAAACGCAAGATGTTAATATTTTTTTTTTTCAAATAAGAGGAATCATAAAAATTGCATGTTATTGTTTATTTAGTATCGTCCTGACTAAATTGTTTTACACAATAGATGTTTACATATAGCCCACATGACAAAACAACGTGTGAGTTTACACAGTCAACTAGTTCATAGGTTTGTGTAAATTTTGGTAAAAATACTAACATTTTGTATAATCTGCAAAATTGAGAGTAGAACTGCAATTAGTTAAAATCAGAATAAAAAATTACTGGGTAACAATTTAGATTAGGGAGCACATATTAACTATTTAACTATTTTACAGTACGGTCAAATATGGCTCATTCACTCAAAATGTATTACTAGAACTATGTGTATTACAATTTGTTATTAGATGTATTATTAGATTACGGTCACACCTTATTTAAAGGTCCATTTCTCGCTTATAACAAACCATTAACTATGGCTTTTGCCTCAGTAAACTCCTAATTTGCTGCTTATTAATAGTTAGTTAGGTAGCTGTTAAGTTCAGGTATTAGGTGAATTAGGGATGTAGAATATGGTCATGCAGAATAGGTGCTTTATACTAATATGTTAATAATATGCTAATAAGTCACTAGTTAATAGTGACAGTTGTTCCCTATACTAAAGTGTTACCAAAAGATCAATGTATTAATAGTTTTTAATATAAATGACAACTGGTCTATGATTATAATGTATGATATTGTTATATAATGGAGTCTGTGCAGTGTCACACTAGCATTCCTGTGCTAATGCGCTGTGCTCCTTTAGCCCATGTTGAGCCGTTTTGTTTACAAGATGAGCGTAAATCATGATATTGGAGGTCTTCTGGGGCATAGGGCTGTGTTAAGGGTCAGAGTGGGGTCATCTGCTAAAATCATTAGCCTCCTGGACGTGCACAAGCGCATCTACTGCATCCACTGTCCTGCACAAATCTGGCCTAGCCGTTTATCCATTTCACCCATTGAAAACAAGACGGCAGAAACCGGCAACCAGGCACTCCAAACGGCCCACCATTAGACATGTTTGCAAGATTAATGAATGGAAAGAAGCCAAGAACAGTCTCAGGATATATGGCGACATGGTTCAAATGCGGGATATGTTGATAATTAGCATTTCTAAGCATGTTAGGCAGGGTTCAAAGGTCACAGATCAGGTTTGAGGTGTCTGTTACTGACGAATTTACCATGTGTGGGAGCATGAGTTGAGTTGCTTTAATAATTTTTGAGTATTTTCCCAGATGCATCCCAATACTACCAGTTTGTTGCACAGTTTTTGGTCTTGTAGACAGCAAGTCTGCAGTTCCTGGATGTTTATAAAACAGAGCGAAATTGACTGAGAATGAGAAAAACGTGCTTGGCATGTTGAAAGTCAAAACAGGTAAGAGCACTTACAGCTGTTATGTGAGATCTTCAAAGGGTACCAACATTATATCGAAGACAGTGTTTTGCCCGTTTTAAAGTACAGTCACCACGTGACCAAGAAGCCATAAAGGTCCCACAGTGGTTTTTGGATTCTTTTGAGCTGTTATGTTGTGATTGTCCACATGGAAAGGATAACCCTCATCCTCTGAAGCCTGCAGGCCAGACAGCAGGCCTTAATTCAATATCCCTGAAGTTCTGCTTGTGTGTGTCACGTCTGGAGTGATGGTCCACACGTGTGTTAGAGGAATCATCTCTGATTTGACATCTTGGCCTCAGATCAAAGGATGGCCAGGACTGGAGGTCTGGCCACAATGTGTACAAAGCAGTCCGCTGACAGATTCACGCTCAGACCAGCCGTTCTACCAGAAACAGCAGCTTGTGAAGGATGCGCCACATATTAAACTGACTGACACCCAGGATAATTCGATCCATACACCAAACCTGGAGATGAAAACCACCACCACCATTCTTCATCTCAAGCATAGCAAGAGCTTATCTAAATTTACTGAAGCCAAGGACCCTCAAATATGATGATTCCTATTGCAAGGGACCACCTTCCAAAAACAAAAAGGAAATGTACAAATATACATGCATTAAACAGATGAAAAGTGACATTAAAGACATTTGTAATGTTACAAAAGAGTTAAACATACATAATATATACTTTTTAAATATATTACTTTGTGTTCATCTAAGAATCCCAAATAAAATCCTGAATCCTGAATATATATGTATATCATGGTTTCCACAAAAATATTAAGCTACCCAACTGTTATTAACATTGATAATAATAAGAAATGTTTCTTGAGCAGCAAATCAGCATATTAGGATGATTTCTCAGGGATCATGTGACACTGAAGACTGAAGTAATGATGCTGAAAATTCAGTTTTGCATCAAAGAAATTAATTACATTTTAAAATATACTAAAATAGAAAATAGTTATTTTAGACTGCAATAATATTACTGTATTTTTTTTTACCAAATAAATGTAGCTTTCTGAGAACCTTCTTTAAAAAAAAATATTAATCACATTTTTTTTGTATTCAAAGGTGATTAGACACAACTAACAATTAAATTTAGATTTTCAAATAAATGTAGTTGAATAGCATCTTTTAGTAAGTGGAATGAATAAAGGGAAGTATCACCAATACCGATTTCAAACAGTTATTTTAAATTGTAATAATATTTCACAATTTTACTGGTTTTTATTGTATTATAATAAATGCAGCCTTGGTGAGCATATGAGATTTCTTTCAAAAACATTTTAAAATATTACAGACCCCAAACTTTTGAACACTGGTGAATGTTTACACTTCATAGAAAAAACAGTAAGTGTGATATTATAATCTGGAAAAAAAAATTCTTAAGGCGAGACACTGCAGGCAAAAACACATTTTTTTTTCTGGCATCTGTCAAATTTGAGATTTTGGGCTTTTTTTGACTAGTGGAAAGAAAAAACATCCAAAAGACACTGTGAAGTGTTTCTTTTATAGCACTTTATCTAATTGTGTCAACAAATTTATAAATTTAAAAATCAAAAAAATCAAAATCAAAATTAGTTTTTTCTCCTACACACCAAACTTTACATTTTTATTCCCGTCTATATCCTTAAGTTTTTTACAGCGGGATTTGTTCATATATAATTTGCTTGATTATATACAACATTTTACTTACATTTTAAGTACTTTCTGAATTATGGAGTGACAAAAACTGTAAAGACTTTTGACTCTAATACATAAAAAAAACAACAACAAAAAAAAGTAAACAAGAATTTTGAAACTGACTTCATCCAGTGTTTAGATTGTTGTACTAGAAATGTATGCAAATTAGCGCATATTTCATTAAATAATGCATAATTTGCATATTTAAACCTAACACTTTATAATACAAAATTTTTTTGCAATTATCAATGTAATTAATCAACTGGGTAAGCAAGGCGATTACTATTAGTAATTTTGTTCACCCTATTCACCTGCAGTGTCTCATCTTAATTTTGTTTCATAAACTAATTCTTCTTCATTTTCTTCTTAATAAGTTATGACCGACAGAGATGTTGCTATGATGTTTGCAGGTGCTCTCTTGCCTTCATCCTGTTAGCCATTTGAATGTAAATTTTGGTACTGAAAGCTTCTTCCTCCACACTTCCTCACTTACTGTTGTTACTTCTATAACGGCCCCTCACTTGCAAGAGCACTTCCTTTTCCCTTTAACTACTAATTGATTTCCAAACAGACCGTTATTGCACCATTCAAG
Organism: Labeo calbasu; assembly: GCA_019740295.1. Lineage (NCBI taxonomy): Eukaryota > Metazoa > Chordata > Actinopteri > Cypriniformes > Cyprinidae > Labeo > Labeo calbasu. The sequence goes on along the minus strand of JAHKKF010382112.1, from coordinate 4,854 downwards.
AACTCAGTGCTGCCTGGTGTTTACAGTGTTTACAGAACATTTACAATTAAAATAAAGAGATGCTTGATGAAAACTTTTTCTTTTGTCTTAACAGCATGGTGCTGTTGAAGTGAAGTTGTTGTCCTATTGACCTCTTTCAAGTTCCAGGATGTGTAAAGTGCATTTAGGATTTAATGTTGACTATTTTTGTAACTCAACCAGGGGTAGCTTGAGGACAAACACAATATCTTGATGTTTTCCAACTGTTTTACGTTGAAAAGAGCCAACAAAGAGAACAAATGTGGAAACAGGTCAAACTGCAACGAGAGTCTTTATGTGGTGATATCACTTACAACTTCCTTTGTCATCTTCTGTTCTGATGCTGTTGCTGTTCCTTTGTTACTTGACGGACAGCATTTGTTTCAAGGAACAAAAAATCATAAGAGAGATACCAGGGAGAGGCTCTGGAGAACCAGAAGTTCTTGGTTAGAGGAAACTTTATAGAACTGTTTGTGTGTACAGCTTGATGACAGAAGAAGCAAGTGCAAATTTATCATACGTTTCACTCAAAGCAACCAATAGAACATTGATTGCAGATGTGAATCACGCTCTAAAGAGCATGTGCATGAGCATGTCTGAGAAGCAAGAAAGAGGAAAAGAGGGAGAGTGTGATGGCAGATGGTGGGGCAGAGCCCCTGAGGCTAAGAGCAATGCTATACCCTGAGACCAGGACACTTAATAATGCCCTGTTGAGCTTCCCACCTGCGGCTCCCCAGCAGACAATGTTATCTCATCTCCCTGACCTATTGTGCATCTCATTGGCTGTAATGATGGTGGAGAGATCCACACTACAATCCAGATCTCTCCCTGGAGAGACGGTCCCTGGGAACGGCTCTACAATCAATGCAGTCTCCCCATTACACCCGACTATTTAAATCATCACCAATGCACAGAGATGTGATAGAGATCTTTGAGGGTCAGTCAACTATAAAGAGACATGCAAAAGTGCATATTCAGATGTGAGGGTTAATTCCTGAACAGACCAGGTTATAAGCAGGTTATGTGAATTTGTCCTCAAAAACCATAAACAAGCAAGGTAAAAAAAAAAAATGGCTGATTTAAAAATGGGTTGCAACACTTGCAACAAAGATAAATGAGGTTTTGCTGACCACTGTGTGCTTGTGGGCCAATGACTGGCTGCCCAGAGTATGAAAACAATAAAATCCAAAACACCCTTAAAACCAAAACTATCCATTTTCTTTTTCCACCATGTCAAGATAATGATTTTGCATACTATTGGACAAGTAGACAATAATTCATTGTGAAAAAGAAGTATGCTTTAAAAAACAGTAAAGAAATAATAACCTTTCGACCCATTAAAGTAGGACTTTTAGTACATGGTTGTTTGTAACTACTCTTAATGTGATTAAAGTATTTAAAGTATGGATTTATAGTAAATGAAAATATACTTTAATGTTATTTCAACTGAAAACTTGAATGTCATGTATTTGTAATGATGAGTGAATGATTTAAAATATATTAATTTAAAGTGTAATATTAAATAACACTGAAGCTCGTCAAGACATCAAAATAGGAGCACCTCTTACATATTTATAATGTAATGTAATTTAAGTATTTACTTTTAGTTGACATTTTTACAAATTGCAAATATTAAAAGTGTACTTAAATGAGTTAAGAACAGTAATGAAACTGTATTTTAAATACACTTAAGTGGCCTTTTATTTCATTAAGATTATAATATACAAGTATAGTTAGTAATATATATATGTTAATTGGTAAACAAATAAAACATTAACTTTTTTTTAGTAAGTGTTTTATTTTTATTTATTTTATTGTAAAATGTTTTATTTTAATTCTACATTTTTATGATTTTTTTTTAAACTCACAAACACCCTGCTTCTTTTACAGACCCTACAAAACCTTGATATTGTAATGTAATGTTTAATGCACTTCATGTTGTTAATTACATACATTAATACATTACATTAATTAAATACAGTTAATCTCTTTGTATTTTTTATATCAATATTTTCCAAGATTATCCTATTCAATCAATGTGATAAACAAGTTAGGTCAAAAGTAATCTAAAAGTAATCAAAAAGTAGAAATGTAAAGGATTATGTTAATAACTACAGTTTTTGTCATTTAATTTGGAATCAGTAACAGATTACAATTTGTAAGTAATCCCAGCTCTGGCCATTGACTTCCATAGTAATATGTAAGTCAATGGGGATCAGCAACTGTTTGGTTCTGTACATTCTTCAAAATATCTATGGGTTAATGCATTTTCATGCTTGATTTTAAGGATGTTTTTATTTACTTTTATATTCTGGTGCCATCCAGGGTCACCACTTGATGTCCATTGTAAAATCTGAAGAAAAAGCTAACTTTATATACAGCCTGGAGTTGCATTGTTTGTCTTCCTTTGAATGTGTACATACAGATATGAAACCATATGTTCTGTTGATATAGCAATTAGTTGTCTCAACAAGACCACCAGTTTATTTATTTATTTTAATTTTGGGGACAGCTACAGGAAACGATGGGGAGAAGGAAGGGGTGAGATCAGGGAATGACCCAAACTGGGTTCGAATTCAGGTCACCTAAACACAAGCTACAATCTCAGAGCATGTGAAGGTCTCCGACTGACTTTATAATATTTATTTACAATTAAGATTTTTAATACGTACCATAAAGTCTGTGCAATAAGATCATTTTAATACTTTTCCAAATGCGCACTGTAATAAAGACATGCCACATTATAACTAAGCTAATAGTTAGTTAACTAAAAAGTAATTAAAAACTGCAAAATAAAAATGAAAAACATTGTTTTTAAAATTGCTGTTGAGTATTTCTGAAGAATCGTGTAAGATTATGACACAGAGACACATCACGCCTTAACACCCGCCTTATCAGTCCAAACACAGGCACTGTCCCAAATCCCTGCACTCTCCCCACTGACTTAAATCCACACATGGAATCTGACTGACCCAGCCTGGAATGTGCCGAAACAAGGGTCCCCTCGGATATTAAATAGCAATCGAGTGAACTTTCACATAAACAGCCAGCATACAGAATATCTGTGACCCTCGGTTTTATTGGGTGTATCTCTGTTGAATGATTTACAGTGTTATTCTTCTGTAACACAGTACCAGTGCAGCGCTAAGAGAGTTATTTCCAGTAGCTTCAGAGGGAGCTTTTATCCACGGGTCCTCCCGATAGCAGAGCTAATCAGCGTGTTAGACTTTAATCTGCAATGTAGGTTTGCTGAACAAAGACGCTCAGTGTTCTTTAACAAAAAAAGAAGCGGCTAAGAGGAAACAAAGTGCTTCAAATGCTTTCAACGTGCTGAGGGGTTTCATGAGAGCACCTGGGGCACAAAACCGTTACTGAGAACAAATGAATCATGTGACAGGTGGAGCGGAGAACCTTTTACAGGTATTGTCGGTTAACAGATATCAGTTGTAGGACTTTGGAAGAAAAAAATCTGTATGACTCACCAACCTAGTTGGATTTGTAACTTTTTAAATCTTTCAATAATTTTGTCACCATTAAACCTTTCACGGATACATTCAAAATACTCCAGCTGACCACCGGAGTCAGTTTTTCATCGTTATTTTAGAATGTTTCCCCTTAGTCTATGTTGGTGCATTTTCGTTTTAAACAGTTACAGTTACGCCTGTCGTTTACACTACACTCTTAAAAATAAAGATGCTTTAAAAGGTTCTTCACAGCAATGCCATAGAAGAACCTTTTTTGACTCCACATAGAACCATTCTGTCAAAGGTTCTTTAAAAAACATCTTTTTCTTACCTTTTTATAAACTGAAGAACCTTCTTTCGCCTCAAAGAACCTTTTGTGAAACAGAAAGGTTCTTCAGATGTTAAAGGTTCTTTATGGAACCATTTAAACAAAAAAGGTTCTGGAGCAGCTTTATTTTTAAGAGTGTACTCTGGCATTTTCGACCCTCGCAAACGGAGACTGTCCACACTAATACGTTTTCTTTTTCTCTCCGCTTTGGCCTTCTGTCCACACTGAGACATTGTTTTTGTCAAGGAAAACTAAGCTTTTTTGAAAACGCACTCCAAAGCGAATACATCTGAAAACTATATAACAGAGAATCTACCTATACATATCTATGGCTGTACCTGCATGAATGGTCATGTGACATGCATTTTTGGTTGTGTAGTGTGGACGGATCATTTCTGAAACGCAGTTCACAGGCCAATAGGAGTACAGAAGAGCTACAGTGCTTTCAAACAAGCCAAAACAAAAGAGAGACAATGGTTTTAGTCCTGCTAGGTGAAATTTTACAATGGCGGAAATGTTTGTGGTGCTATGGCAATAATACTCCTGCATTTATGATGTTTCCTCAAGGGACTATTGCGACAGAGTGAAAAAAGGTCAAATGAAAACTATTTTACCTCAGCTCTCTTTGACAGTCCTCTTCACGCAATCCAGATTTGTATCCACTGTCAGGTTTTCTTTCTTTTTTGGGCTTTTCTGATAAAAAGACACACGTTTGCTCATGTCACCTTCTGTCTAGTTCGCTGTTTCGATGACAGCACGCATGTTGTTGAAGATAGCATACTGTGAATGGTCGGGTAGTTTGACATGTTTCTTGTTCAGGACAGGACAAATGTTTAGGAGTCAAAATCACATAATCTGACACAAAGTAATTTAATATTAATTAGTAATATGTAATATTAATATTGCATATTATTCATATTAATTAACAATCGCGTAAACTGACTCATAACCGACAAAAAATCGTGTAGTGTGAATCGGCTTTTATATTGTTTCAATGGCGAGGCGTCATGCTTGTCACGTGACACACGGCATCTACTATAACGC
>JAHKKF010382110.1:0-10516 GCA_019740295.1 Labeo calbasu | reverse complement strand
GAATAAAATAAAGTAGTGTAATTGGTTCATTTAGAGTGTCTGATAACTCATTTGGTAGCGCTAAAGAGTGTTAACAAAGAAAAAAAACGTACATTAGGACCAAAGTTGGAAGACTTTTGCTGAAAAAAGGATTACGAGAGGAAAAAAGGAAGCTCCAATCAAGAGATTTAAACAATGACGCTACTATCAATAAACAAATATAAGTGAAACATCGTTTTCGGTGGGTGTCAGGGATTGAAACGTGGCCTAACTGCTACAATTATGAAAACATTTAACAAGTCACCGGAGATGCCGAACGAGTGCAGTTGGAATCGAATGGAAAAGGTTTCGTTTGATTAATAGTCCTTGTCAGGTTTTAGTGACCTGTTATTTTAGGGTGGCGGACTGAAAAAAGGGCTAATTCATCAAGTCTAGTGGAAGAGGACCTGAAAGGAAACCGCTATTGATAGGAGCCCCAGCCTCGTTCAGAACGGCAAACCTTAAAAGCGAGAGACACAGAGAGTCTATTCACCGTACCTGTTTATTAACATGCTCAGAGCTGTTCGTAGCTACTTGAAGAACGGCAGGAGGTTACCGGGTCACGTTTAGCATGCAGCAATGCATTCTGGGAAAATGCAGCCATCATTCCAAACCAGAATACTGTCTATCTTCTGTGGTTGTTCAGACCCCGTTGACTTTCAAAATATATTTTGTGTTCATACAGGTTTGGTTTGGCTTGAAAGTGAGTTTTTTGGTTGCGCTTTCCCTTTAAAAAAGCTAAAACAAACAGCACTATATCATTTATCACATATAACTTGCTTGTTTTTGGAAACGCACTTTTTTCGTTTAGCCTCTGAGGCACATACAACACGAAGTAACTATTAGTTTGATCAAGGCTTTGTCACATTTCCCACAGTGCTCAGCGTCCGCTGTCATTAACGGAAGCGCCGCGGGGTGCGCGTTCACAATCGTCATCAAACAACAGGGTTGCGCTGACGGCGAGGGGGGTGAGCAAACATTGTTGTAATAATAACACAACGCTTTCAAATATACTGTTCAAACAAGTCATATCGGCCCACTTGAGTGGTGGTGATGCTTTGGGTGGAGGGTTTTTTTGTCAGTAGAAGTGCAGCAGAGCATTTGACAGGTCCTCATGTAGCTACGTGGGGAAACTGACACAGCGGAGAGCAACGAATGACAGGTTAAATTAGTGGACGGCGAGAATAAAATGAGTCTCATCGAAAATCGAAGACAAACAGAACTGTTACAGACCCACATATAACTGTCACCCCACATTTCTAGACAAGATTCAAGGCACTTTAAAAAATAAATAAATAACACAAGCTCAAGAAGTCACAATTTTGTGGTTTCACATGGTGGGATATTCCACAAAAATGCTGGATGGAAACAGCAAGATGACAATAACAAACGCATAACAAAAAAATAAAATAAAATAAAGTTTAAAAAAAGGAAGTAAATAAAATAAAAAAGTAAGTAAATAAATAAGGTTGGGAATAAAATTAAGTAAATAAATAAATCATAAAATAAAATAAAAATAAATAAGGTTGGGAATTAAAAAATAAAATAAAAAAGTAAGTAAATAAATAAATAAGTTTAAGAATAAAAGTAAGTAAATAAATAAATAAGGTTGGGAAGTAAATACTGATGGGAATAAAATAAAATACAATAAAAGGAAATAAAATAAAATAAAATAAAAATAATAACAAGTAATAAATAAATTAGGTCGAAAATAAAATAAAATAAGTAAATAAATAAGGTTGGGAATAAAAAATAAAATTAAAAAGTAAGTAAATAAATAAGTTTGGGAATTAAAGTTAAAATAAAATAAAAAGTAAGTAAATAAATGAATACTGATGGGAATTAAATTAAATTAAAAAGTAAGTAAATACTGTAAGTAAAGTAAAATAATAAGCAAGGAAATAAATAAATAAATACGGTTGAAAATAAAATAAATGACTAAATAAATAAGGTTGGGAATAAAAAATAAAATAAAATAAAATAAAATAAAAAAGTAAGTAAATAAATAAGTTTGGGAATAAAAATTAAAATAAAATAAAAAGTAAGTAAATGAATGAATACTGATGGGAATTAAATTAAATTAAATTAAATTAAATTAAAAAAACTAAGTAAATAAAATAAATAAGGTTGGAAATAAAATAAAAAAAAGTAAGTAAATAAATAAATAAGTTTATTAAATTTATTAAAATAATTAAAAAAAAAACAGTAAAACAATAATAATAATAATAATAATAATAATAATAATATATATATAAAATATTGTATACTTATATTATTTAAAAACATTCTTTTAAAAACATAAAATAATAAAATCAGTAAAAGCCAACAAGTAATTAGCAGGGGTATTAACATTCCTCATGGATAAAACAGGACACATTGTGGGAAACCTTAATCAACGATAAACCAAATAAATTTTGCGGCTACATTTTGGCTTTTGTTAGAGCTCTTCGGTTTAAACATTCATCTCCAGTTTCTGTTTGCAAAATTAGTGGTATGACAAATGCAAGATTTGTTATCTGTTCCAGCTATTTTCCTCTAAAACGAAGCAGAAATGCAGCATATGCAGACACTGCTCGGGGCACGGCGAGCAGGACGACCTCCAGAGCGCACGCAGAGGGGCATCGAGCCCCGGGGGCCGTAACATAAGCCCGAGGTCTTCAGAAACACACACTTACACCACATAGAGCTCTACAAGTTTTCCTCTGTGGTTAGATAATGGTGTAGACACAGGTCACAACTACCACTGTTGGGTTTTCTTTTGTTTGGGATAAAACTGTATTGTTTATTGGCTTGATTCTGAGCTCTATTATCATGCTTTGCACCAAAATTGCGATTTGCTGCATATGTAAACAATCTGATTTTCACACATAAACAAATAGGTGAAATCAGACAAAAGGATTAGATGCTACAAGCTTCGGGCAACCGTCTCCGCATATTTGCAACCAAGAGTAACGAGCAGAAATAAATGTGTTTGTGTGTGAAAGATCGGAGCGGGACGTGTGCCAAGAAAACCCAACAGCTGGAGTAGTTATCTAGCCCGTGTGTGCCGTTTCCCTCGTCTTACATACAGATACACGTTTTGGGTTTTCTGGGAGCCAAAGCCATAAACACCAAACACATCTTCATAAGTAAAATAAAATAAGTAAATAAGCAAAGATATAAGGTTGGGAATAGAATAAAATAAAACAAAAGTAAATAAATAAATTAGGTTGAAAATAAAATAAAATTAAGTAAGTAAATAAATAAATAAGTTTGGGGATAAAATAAAATAAGGTTGGGAAACTAAAATAATTAAATAAGGTTGGGAATAAAATGAAATAAAAAAAATAACTTAATAAATAAATTAGCTTGAAAATAAGTAAGCAAGCAAGCAAGTGAATAAGAAAATAAATTAAATGAAAAAGTAAGCAAATAAATAAATAAGTTTGGAAATAAAAAATGAAATAAAATAATTACATTAAATTAAGTAAGTAAGTAAATAAATACATATGGTTAGGAATAAAAAATAAAATAAAAAGTAAGTAAATAAATAAATACTGATGGGAATAATATAAAATTAATAAGGTAGGGAATAAGTAAATAAATTAAATTAAATTAAAATAAATTAAAAAGCAAGCAAATAAATAAGGTTGGGAAAAAAAATGTAAATGAAAAAGTAAACAAATAAATAAGGTTGGGAATAAAAAATGAAATAAAATAATTACATTAAATCAAAAAGTAAGTAAGTAAATAAATACATATGGTTAGGAATAAAAAATAAAAAGTAAGTAAATAAATAAATACTGATGGGAATAATAGAAAATTAATAAGGTTGGGAATAAGTAAATAAATTAAATTAAAACAAATGAAAAAGTAAGCAAATAAATAAGGTTGGGAATAAAAATTAAAATAAAAAAGTAAGTCAGTAAATAAATACTGATGGGAATAAAATAAAATAACAGAATAAAATAAAATAAAAATAGGTAAATAAATAAGATTGGGAATAAAAATGTAAATAAAATAAAATAAAATAATAAAAAAGTAAGTAAATAAATAAGGTTGAGAATAAAAATGAAAATAAAATAAAATAAGTAAATAAATAAGGCTGGAAATAAAAATTAAACATGTTCGTGAGTGAAAGATGGGAGCGGGACGCGTGCCAAGAAAACCCAACAGCTGGAGTAGTTATCTAGCCCCTGTGTGCCATCGTCTTACATACAGATACACGTTTTGAGTTTTCTGGGAGCCAAAGCCATAAACACCAAACACATCTTCATAAATCCACATAAAACGAACATAAATATGTATACAAAAGTAGACGGTGCGGACCGTAGCAGCGGGGGAGCGGGTTAATCCGGCTCTGCTCCGACTGTGTTCTGGTTTCTCGTCAGGAGACTCTGGAGACGCGGGTCTGGAGATCAGGGACTGCGGTGAGCTGCCAGTACAAATGTATTATTTATTCTTAAGGCCAATACTGAGTCTTGGCAGCACGGCGAGTAAAGTGATATATCAGGACATTAAGTTACAGCGTGATCGCTAAGAAAGGATCAGTGGTTTCCACTAAGTGCTGGTTACCACTTTGGTTTGTTTTTCTTACATTTTTTCGGTTTGTTCAGCAAAAATAACCCGAGTACCTTATGAAGATCAGCCAGTGAGGTCTTCTTAAAGGTGCACTTCGTCGTTTGTTTCTAATTATGAAGTTCTGCACAAATGCAAAGTACTTTGTAAAGTCATTTAAAATGAGGCATTCCAGTTATACATAGTCTATTATATTCAACAAGTACTTGACTGATCAAATGACCAAATGATCAAATGATATCAAATACTACTCACTTTATCTCATTAACCTCTACTACTACTTCAATCATGGCTGATGGCGAATAGCACATTTCTTTGGAAAAAAATCCATCATCAATTGTTCATCATCAATAACTCACATTTGAGTTGAGTTTTCATTTTTGTTTCAGTTTTCTGCCTCATTTAATAAAATAAAATAAAATAAAATAAAAATGATAATTTCTCTGATCACTTTGATTGTGCAGCTCAAATTAACTGACCTGTTAAATAAAATAAAATAAAATAAAATAAATTAAAGTTAATTTTGATTGTGCTGCTCAAGTTTACCACTCTGTTTAGGAAAATACAATAAAATGTAAAAAAAACCTAAATTAAATAAAAAATGTCTCTGTTCATTTTCATTTTTTTAATAAAATTAAATTAAATTAAATTCTCCCTTCATTTTGATTGCGCAGCTCAAGTTTACCACTCTGTTTAAAATAAAATAAACTAATAAAATAAATAAATAAATAAATAAAATAAATAAACATTTCTTTGTTTATTTTGAGTGGACACCTCAAGTTTACCACTCTGTTTAATAAAATAAAATAAAATAAAAATAAATAAATTAAAAAAAAAAATCTGTTCATTTTGATTGTACAGCTCAAGTTTACCACCTTGTCTTTTTAATAAAATAAAATAAAATATATTTACTGATTGCACAGCTCAAGTTTATTTTATTTCAAACCACTGTTTGAAATAAAATAAAATTAAATAGAATAAAATAAAATAAAAAATTCTCTGTTCATTTTCATTTTGTTTACCACCTTGTTTTTTTTTTTTCATAAAATAAAATAAAAAATAAAATAAAATATATTTACTTATGAGCAATTAACAAGTCAAAGTAGATTGAGATGAGATAAAAGACAGTAAAAGAGGTATTTTAAGATGTATTAACATTCCCCATGATTCTCAACACAAGTTTAACGTCTCGTTTTCTCATACTGGTGCGCTAAAATGTACGCCATACATTGCAAATGTAATGATCATTATTCCAGCAGTGAATTCTGGGAAGATGAGGTACAGTATAAAACACTGTAAAGCCAGTTGGTGGAAAAAATGAAGCTGGTTTTGAGATTTTAGTTTGTTGAGATCATTTGTATCCATTTGGCAATGTGTATCTGTAACTAATTATTTTGCAAGCTGTTTTTCGAAATGTCGACCGGTCCGTGTGTGTGTGTGTGAGAGAGAGAGAGAGAACGGCAGAGAGCGGGTGACAGACCGTAATGCACTGAATAGGATGAGAAACTGGGATTACGTCAGTCACATGAGGAGGAAACATAATACAGCCTGTTTTACTGTCATAAAACACTGTCAGACAAAGACAGAAAAGAGAGAGAGAGTGACAAGGAGCAAGAAGGTTACAGTAAGACAGACACTGATATTCACTCCCGCTATGTTGGGAATGGAATACTAGACTACTACTTACTGAAAACTATGCAGCTGCATACTAGTTTTTTAAAAATAGTATGTGAAACAGTAGCCATTGTTCAACGTCACATGACTTCATCTTGTGATTCCAGTTAACATATCACAGCTATTTTGTACTTTTTCTGTAAAAATGACTCACAAATGTCTCTTTATTCAGTTCAGCAGCTGAAGACTGCAAACAGTGCAACCGAGTGTCTGAAACAATCTGTCAGGTCGTTGGATAATCTACTTCCATAAGCTATTTTAGTAAAGCCTCCTCACCGAACGAGGAGCGAGAGACATAGAGAATACAGGGGAGAGAGAGAGAGATGGGGGTAATTGGAGAGGGAATGAGCGAACGAGAGGGGTAGGAATGTTAAAGAAAGCGAGAGCGAGCAAATAAGGGTCCCGGGATTCAAACATGTGCAGCAGTAGATCCAGAGGGGCACATCTTTCTCTGATCAGCCCAGGTCTTCAGCCCAATGGCTTCCACATGCTTGCTAACCTCTACCAGATGAGCCCGGGGAAGATGAAACAGCGCTCATATCCCCTATCTTTAAGAAGGATCGCAAACTCAGAGAGGATGGTTGTGGAATAACAGAGAGAGAGAGAGAGAGAGAGAGAGAGGGAGACAAAGGAAAGCGTGTAAAGATGGAAATAGCAGTGCTGGTGGCGTCGCAAGCATTCTTGAGAGAAAGGAAAAATAGAACAACTGCTTTTGAGGAGTCGGGAATGACAGTGAATTAATGAATTATGTGTTATAGAGGATGACATTTGCAAAATAAAATAAAATAATGAAATGAAAGGAATCTGGAGTGAAGGAAAAAAGAACAACTGCTCTTAGTGAGAGTTAGAAATGACAGTGAATTAACATTATATATATTTTAGAAGAAAAATACAAAATAAATAAATAGAAACCACAAGATGTTAAAAAATGTAAACAAATAAATAATAAAAAATATATCTATCTAATCTGGCAGGAGAATAAAAACAATACAAATAAAAATGCATTTATAAAAAATACTATAATAACATTAAAAATATAACATTATATAAACATAATAATAATAATACAAAACATAAAAAAGTAATAATATTTATAAATACATTTTAATCAACTATTAAGTTAAATCAAATTATTTAAATAGTAATATAATTACAATAATTAAATAATAATAATTAAAACAGAATAATAATAATAAAAATACATATATGATAGAAATGGAAAAATATATATTAATAATATTTATAAATACATTTTAATCAACTATTAAATTAAATCAAATTATTTAAATGGTAATTATTTAACTAATTTAATAAATAATAATAACAATTAATATTATTATTATCATTTCTCTCTTTTATGTCTTCTTAAATGAAGGAAAAAGAACATTTGCTTCTGAGTTAGAAATGACAATGAATTAATGTTATATGTATTTTAGAAGAAGTAAGTTAAAAAATACTAAAAAAATAAATAGAAACATCAAAATGTAAAAATAAATAAATAAATAAATAAATAAATAAATAAATGAATAATCACTCAATCAATCAGGCAGGAGAATATGCACAGTACTGAATTATGATTAGAAAAAAATAAATTAAATAAAAATGCATTTATAAAAATACTTTAATAACTACAAATATAACATTACATATTATACATGATAATAAACACTAAATAATACTAAAGTAATAATGATGATGGCAATGATAATAATAATAATAATAATAATAATAATAATAAAAATATAATGATAAAACTTGAAAAAATATATTAATGTTTATAAATAAATAATGTATTTATAATAATAAATATAATAATAATAATAATAATAATTATTATTATTATTATTATTATTAGGATTTCTCTCTTGTTTAATGTCTTAATAAAATAAAATAAAAATTGTAATCACTATTTCTGTATTGTTTTTCAATGTAAAAGTGTTTAAAAAAGGATTAACTTAAGAAGGCAATTGCATAAACCATTGCATAAGATATTTCAGAGGTTATATCTTGCACTACATTTTATATATTTTTCTTCTTGTGATTTTTTTTTTTTTTTTTCCCCATTTAGTTAGATTTATGCTTAAAAAGGAAAGACTGTTTTGCCAGTGGGGTAAGAGATATGAAATTACAAATAAACTCAGAAAACAAAGCTTATCTTATGCAAGCCTGCATCTCAAGTAAACAAGGACGTTGCTTTAATATTACAAAATGCATTACAATATTCCCAGAGCTCCACGACAAAGCCAAACATTGTCAAAGCCTGTGGAAAACTGGGTCGGAGGTCGCCTCAGAATCCACCACTGAGCAAAGCCATAGATTTCTCCTCCTCTGGTTTTACGGCGGACTTTGCTACTGTTCATCGTAAAGACATTCTGCCGTATGATCTACGATTCTTTTCCCCCTCAGGCACTACGGAGCCCTGCCAAAATGTACGACTACTAAAATCCAGAATATTCCTAAAAATTTATGGTGCTGAGCCAGGCTTTTCCCCCGACGCACTTCCTTGTTTTCTCCATCGAAACAAAGGAAGCACAAGGGAGATCACTGGAGCACAAGCATATTTAAATACACCTCCGTATCGACCGCTCTTTTGCATTATTGAGGCACAAGTCAGACTAAAATCTGAATGTTGCTAAAGGCGACAGATTTACGAAAACATCAACAAGCTTTTCCACTCAAACTTACGCTGCCATTTTCATCGATTTGCTTGCACTTAGACCTAGAAATGCTCTAAATCTTTTACATTTCTCATATTAACCAAATGAAGTCATGCAATAATGATTGCTAATTAAATTTTGATTCTTCTAAAGCTCCGTTTCCAATCTGTAGACGTTTTGTCTTGCCTGATCTTTGTTGTACGCTAATATGTAGTGTACGGCGACTGGTTAGGAGATGACATCTGGAAAGCGCCGGGAAAAAGATGAGGGAATGAAACGTGCGTAAGATGAATGGAGAGAGAAAGAGGGAGAGAGCGACAGATGTTGGAAAAGCCTTTGCCAAAGTAAAGTAGCTGAGTGTTTGTTCCAGCGGCCTATGTAAGCCTGCTGTCAGCGGACGGTCTCGAGCGCCGGTGCCTTTTATCAAGCCAACGGAACCAAGAAAGACAGGAAGAGAGAAACAGAGAAGGCATTAGCATAAAACATCTGCGCTCGCTCGTCCAAACATTAGGCCGATATTTAGTCTGATATCCCGGAGAAAATATGTGGGTCACTCTACAAAACGGAACCATTCGTGTGAGTTTAACAACGAAGTGCTGATGACAGCTTGAACTATATGCTAATATAAATATACATTTATGTATTACTCAACACGCTGACATGAACTAGAAACTTTAGATTAATTTCTTCCTTTCTTTCATCTTAAATGTGTTTTTTTGGCCTGTCACCAGCTCAAAATCACTTGTAAATCTGAAAAGAAAATACAAAGAAAAAAAACTAGCATTTTGTTCCTTTTTGTGCATTTTAGCTGATAATATGTATATTGGTAAGTTTCCGTTAATTGACATGACTAATGCATTAACATTAACCAACAATCAGCAATGCAACTGTTTAAGAATTTATTAGTCTTTGGTAATGTTAGTTAATAAAAACACAGCTGTTTATTGTTATTTTATGCTAGCTAACCTTTGTTCAAGATGCCACATAATATTAATAATGGGTTAGTAAAAAATAAGTGGTTTAGTTAACTAATGTTAACAAATGAAACCAGTATATTTAAATTATATATATATATAAAACAATTAAAAATGAAAAACTCTAAATAAATGTCTAAAAAGTCTAAATAAATGTAAATCAACTATTAAATTAAATACAATTATTTAAAAAGTAATACAATGAAAATAATTTATTAATAAACTACTATTATTATTATTATTATTATTAGGATTTCTCTCTTTTTTAATCTCTTCTTGAGAGAAAATGAAAATAATAATAATACTAACAAATTATTATTAAAAATTATTAAAAATAATTAACAACAACAACAATAATAAATACATAAATTAATGAATACATAAATAAATAAATAATAAAAAACTAAATCAACTTAAATTAAGTCAAATTACTAAAAGAATAAAATAATAATAATAATAATTATTATTATTATTATTTCTGTGTTGCTTTTCAATGTAAATGTTCAACAGGACTTACTGTTTATTATTATTAATATTTTTAATAATAATTAGGGATGCACCGAAACGTATCGGCCGAAATGCTTGCGCGTTTTGTCAGTAAAGCCGGTTCTGTAATCAGCGGTAAATGCCATCAGG
>JAHKKF010382109.1:0-18504 GCA_019740295.1 Labeo calbasu | reverse complement strand
TATTTAATACAGATAAATAAAGGTTCATTATGATCTTATTCATCAGATCTCACAAACTGCAGCGTCGCGATTAGGCCACTATAGAGCACTGACACCCTATGGTGAACAATCACGTATGATTACCAGCCACCGCTTTCTTAGATTGGTTTATGTTTACTTTGTGTTCCGTTGAGTTTGGAAAATTCTGTACTCAGTATCAGAATATGTCTTCTCTTGTCTCTGAAAATTTCCGAATTTGAAATCATCTCGCGAATTCTCATTTTATTAGGCGTTTAAGTCAACTAGATGATTACAGCACATTGAAAACGTACATAATCGGAAATAACTGAGCTGTACGCTTTCAAAACGGAAGTGCGTAACGAGGCCCAGTGCAAGTAGTCTGTTGGAGCTCTAGCTGGGTGTGCTTTAGTGCATTAGCGTGAAACGCGCATATATTTACGTGTGTATGGCAATAATGTTGAACATGAAAATGAGTAACGAAAGAAGTGCTCTAAGTTGTAGTTCTGCATACCACATTTATTTTAGTTTAAGAGCTGCCTTGTAGCAGGGGGTCTTTATAATCACTAATCTTTCTTTGGTTTAAGAGAAAAGTTCTACGCTGTGTGTGTGTCTGAATGTGTGTTTGGGGAAGATGGAAATTACAATTCAATAATGGGAGGCCTAAGAGTAGAGCTGAATGCAGTGGCAGACTGGTGGCTTGGAAAGTTCAGTTCTTGTTCTTTTGTCAGTTCTTTTGGTTTTGTGCTAATGATGGTTTTAGGGGGTGTTCTACCCTGCTGTTCAAAGAACAAAACCGAGAGAGGAGGAGAGAGAGAGGGAGAGAGCTGACCTTGGCGAGTGAGAGGAGAGGTGGGTAAATAGATTGTATTGAGGTTACCTTGACAACTGGCTATGCTGATTTTGGCCATCTCTGGACCTATGGGAAAAGGAAAGAGGGGGAAGTAGAGAGAGAGAGAGAGAGAGAGAGAGATGGTGAGGAGTCAGTTATTTTATGTGTGGAGTGTGTGAGTGTGTTTGTATGAGGGAGAGAGAGAAAGAGAGAGAGGCTGCCAGGCATGAACTTCATATTAATCATTAACACAATGTTCCCGAAAGTTCCTGCCAAACTAATACGGAAGATATTCATGATGCACTTTCTTTTCCTAAAAAATCTCTCTCTCTCTTACATGCTCTGTGTCTTTTTTCCTCGTTTCTTTTTCTTGTTGCTAGACTATGATAATTTTAGTGGAATTTACTTGCTATTCTTTTCCTAATATAACAAGGGAAAATAGAAGCACTGACCTTGGCCAAGCAATAACGATTTATCCCATTACACGTATAAAGATAAACACATATATAAACGTGCACACATTACTTTTTCTATTACGGTGGGGTTTTCCACTGACTGTTATTTTAATATTGAGCTTATGATATTTTGTAGCCCATAACCCTTAACCCACCCTCACACAAACATTTCTACATTTAAACAGTTTTATTGTGACTTTTTTTTTTTAATTAAGACTATTATTTAAGATGTTTATTAAGCTATTATCTTTGGATGGTCACCATAATGTAGGTGGTTTCAACTTAAACATCAGTAGGCAGTACCATTTTTTTTTTAAAAGAAAATTAATACTTTTGTTCAGCAAGGACACATTAATTTGACCAAGAGTGGCAGTAAATTTGTTACATGTTACATTTTTATTATTAAAAAAAAAAAAAAACCTGTTCTTGAAATTGCATAACCAGAAATTTCTGTTCATTAAAAAAAAGAATAAAAGTATCACTGTTTTAACAAAAATATTATGCGCACAACAGTTTTTAGCATTGCTAGTAATATCAAATGTTTACTTAGCACCAAATTAGCACATTAAAATGATTCCTGAGGGCTTCTAAAAATTCAACTTCATTATCACAGGAATAAATTATATTTTAAAATATATTTAAATAGTTAAACTATTATATATATATATATATATATATAAGTAGCACAGGTATATTTGTAGCAGTAGTCAACAATACATAGTATGGGTCAAAATTATCTATTTTACTTTTATACCAAAAATTATTAGGATATTACGTAAAGATCATGTTACATAAAGATGTTTTGTAAATTTCCTACTGTCAATATATCAAAACTAAATATATCAAAACTTAATTTTTGATTAGTAATTTGCATTGCTAAGAACTCCATTCAACAATTTTCTTAATATTTAGATTTTTTGCACCCTCAGATTCCAGATTTTCAAAAGGTTATATCTCGAACAAATATTATCCTATCCTAACAAACCATACATCTATGGCTATAAGCTTATTTATTTAGCTTTCATATGATGTACCAATTTAAATTTCAAAAAATTGACGCTTATGACTGCTGTTGTGGCCCAGGGTCACAACTGTAACAATATTTCACAGTATTAAAGAACAGTAGTAAGAAAAACATTAGTGTTTTGTGTGTACATATACAATGTAATTTATTACACATTTTTTAATTACATTTTTTTTTTTCACTTTTTTATATAATGCTACTTAATGCTTACCTAGGTATTTAATAATCTGTGGAACATTACCATGGTATTACCATGGCACCATATCCTAAAAACCATGGTAATACCATAATTCTTTTTGGTACATTGTGCTTCAGAGGTGCTGTGGCGCTTGTCTGCATTCATGTGCATTGTGTGTGACTGCGCTAAAGTGTTACTTCGGCCTCCAAGACTCCACTCAGCAATCATCAGCTTAATTGAATTCGCAAGGCATCGAACGGAGAAAATGTAACCGGCATTTTGCCTGTATCAGCTGTCCAGATGATGAATGAGACAGAAAGAACGGAAGAAAGAGAGTCAGCGTATGTGTGTACACTGTACATCCATTCCACACACACTGCACGTGCAGAGGAAAGACAAAGAAATGAAGGGTGGAAAACCTGGAGAACTCCCTAACACATAAACCAGCAAGGCCTTAACCTTCATGTTAGCCTAACTGGAATGAGTGACATCACTGCATAAACACCAAGTCGATAGAAGGAGCGTTCTTGTTTAGACTACTCACGTTGAGCAGCACCCTCTCCCTCTCCCTCTCCCTCTCTCTCTCTCTCTCTCTCCCTCTGGCTGTGTACGACATTGTGATAGCCTTAGTATGTATGAGTTGGAACACTCAACAATGCAGTTGGACACAGGAAGAAAAAAGGGGGTGGGTTAGAGGGTGAAGAAGAGGTTTAGCACATTTGTAACCTGATGCGTATGAAGGAGTTGCAGGGAGTGTCTGAATGCTTGAGATTGCTATCACTGTGGGATTGCGCTTTTTGTGTATGTTTGTGTATGTGTCTAAGCATATGCACTGCCATGCGAGCTGTGGCATTATATCTGAAGCACAAACACAGAACGGCGATAAAGACGAGCATATACAATTGAAACTGTTTTGAACTGATATCGAACCCTCACGCTCTAGGGGCCATATCTTCCCAATGCTTGTCAAAACATGAAAAGTGATTAACTTTGTATTGTAGGCTTGTATTTGAATGAGCAGGGTGGGGGGCTCCTCTCTGTGTGCGCATTGTGTGTGAAAGAGCTTGGGAGAGGGGGTGCCTCTATGTGTGTGTGTTTGTGTGTGAGAAGCGCTCTGTAACCTAAACTCTCCTGACTCCAGGTGCAAGTAAAGGATTAGAGGACTCTTTCTCTCTTTCTGTTTGTGCCAGCATTGATATGAGACTGTTTTGTAGGTTATATGTAAATATGTTCACCTATCTGACTCTCTTTGAATGTGGGCTGGCGCAACGAGTAATTTTGGATGTAGTTTTTTGTACTTTCTTAACGATTCTTCACTTCTGGACAAAGAAAGGCCCATTAGAATAGTGTTGAACACTATATCAGTGTTTAGAGATCAGCTATTAGCTATTGTCAGATGTGTGGTTCATAATGATGATGATCATGTAGATATCCAAATTAGCAGAAAATAATGTCATAATGGGAAAAGGCCATTATTGGACTGTTTTTCCATTCAGCCTGTTAGGAAACAAAGTTGTGTATACAAAATAGCAAGTTGATATGATAAAAAGTAATTCCTGGAATTGTCCAGATTTTCTACATTTGTGGCTTTAAACGTTTGAAAAGTTCTCTTAGTCTTGTTGGAGCCACTTAGAAGCAATTAAACCAGTTCTTCATGGAGAGAATGGTATATTTCACTTGTTTTCTGCATTTTTTTATTTTCTGTGAAATAATCAGTACTTAATTACTTTTTTTTTTTAAATTAAGAATATTGTGTTCATTTATTCATTTCTAGACCACCCTACACTGGTCTACAATAAGCTGAATAAATAAGTTTTTCACTGATGTATGGTTTGTTAGAATAGGACAATATTTGACCGAGATACAACTATTTGAAAATCTGGAGTCTGAGGGTGCAAAAAAATCTAAAAATTGAGAAAATCACCTTTAAAGTTGTCCAAATGAAGTTCAAAAATTAATCAAAAATTAAGTTTTACTATATTTTCGTTAGGAAATTTATAAAATGTATTAATGGAGCATGATCTTTACTTAATATCCTAATGATTTGTGGCATAAAAGAAAAATCAATATTTTCAACCGATACAATGTATTGTTGGCTATTGCTACAAACATACCTGTGCTACTTACGACTTGTAGTCCAGGTTCCATCAGTATGCCAAAAAAAGAAACATAATTATCATTATTCTAAATACTGTATTTGTGTTTATCATTCATGACATTACCAGTGACAAGTGAATTTACAGCAAAAGTATTAGCAAGTTAATGTGAAAGTCCACCAGTTGAGACTATTGAGGACCAGTGTTCAGAGTAACGCATTAGAAGTAACGTGAGTTACGTAATCAGATCACTTTTTTGCAAGTAACTAATATAGTAAAGCTTTACTTTTCAGTTTACAAGAAAATAT
This sequence comes from Labeo calbasu, assembly GCA_019740295.1. NCBI lineage: Eukaryota > Metazoa > Chordata > Actinopteri > Cypriniformes > Cyprinidae > Labeo > Labeo calbasu. The sequence goes on along the minus strand of JAHKKF010382109.1, from coordinate 13,614 downwards.
GTGAGTTACTTTTTCAATTAATTAACATTTGAGTTTGGGTTCCCATTTATTCACTGACACCTCTCCTGTCCCGTGTTGAGAGAAACCAGTAGTGAGGTGCAGATCAAAGGCGCTTCCTTCAGCCTGAGGTTTATTAATTTCACTTTTGGTGTGAAAGGGTCTTTACTAGGGGTGTAACGGTACACAGATGTCATGGTTCGGTACGTACCTCGGGTCGAGGGACACGGTTCGATACGATTTCGTTACGACAGAAATAAAATCTACTGTGCTAGGTTTCTTTTTATTTATTTAAAACAGACAGTAGTACAAATAAAAAAAAATCCACCTACGTGTGAAAATACTAAATATATCGGTACAAATACATTACACAACTAGTCTTTACAGTTGCCAAAAATATAACTTCTGAGTTTTTTGTTATTAAAGGAGAAAATCGCCCCACGTCGCTGTTTTACCTTTTTTTGTAAAGAGCGTTTGATCTTATTTGGACGTTCACTTTGTAAACACTGGGTCGGTACTTCTGCAGCAATACAGGATGATTTTGAAGTTGGAGAAGAAAATGAGATGGGAGAATTCACAGAGTTCATGCAGAGCAAGACGAGACGAGCATTTAAAGCTAAAAAGTATATAAATTGTCAATTTTTTAGAAAATAACTGTTTTGCTAGATAAGACCCTTCTTCCTTGGCTGGGATCATTTAGCCCTTTAAAGCTGCATTTTGGAAGTTAAAACTCGGAGGCACCATAGAAGTCCACTATATGGAGAGAAATCCTGAGATATTTTCCTCAAAAAACATAATTTTTTCACGACTGAAGACAGAAAGACATGAACATCTTGGATGACAAGTGGGTGAGTAAATTATCTGTACATTTTTTTTGTTCTGGAAGTGGACTTGTCCTTTAAAAATAAATGAGCAAGCCCATCCAAGGTGACAAAAAGTAGCGCAAAAGTAACATAATGCATTATTTTTCACAAGAAGTAACTAAGTAAAACAATTAGTTACTTTTTTATGAAGTAATGCAATATTGTAATGTATTACTTTGAAAAGTAACTTTCCCCAACACTGTTGAGAACCACTGCAATATATAATTGTAAAATGTTTGCATTTAACTGTATGTGTGTTTATGTGTGCACTTGTATGGCTATCTTTGTGAGGGCCGGTTTGAGTTTTAGACCATGGGAGTGAGGACATATAGAGTAAAGTGATGATATTTTGGACAGTCCTCACTTTCTGAGACCCCTTTAAAGGCTTGTTTGAGGGTTAAGACTTGGTTTTAGGATCAGGTTATAATTGGGTAACAGTTAGGTTTAGGGTAAGGGTTTGGGGGAGGCACTTAGTCCTGGTGGGTAGGGTTAGGGTAAGGAGCTAGAGATTGCATTGTGTCAATAGATGTGATGTAGATAGACAAAGATAGATGTACAGGTTTTGTGTGTGAGTGTGTGTGTGCAGTTCTATGCTCTTGTTTATGATTGGAGTGAGTAAATTGTTCAGTGACTCATTCATAACATACAAAAAGAAAAGACCCTCGCTACAACCTACATAAAACGGATTTAAACGATTCGAGTCACAGGGATGAAGCAAAATCCCCAGCACTACTGTGAAAAGCCCATACGCGTGTAAACTAGAGCAGAGCGACGTAATGTCCCTTTAAGCGCAGACTGCGAGTGGAACATCTGCGTCTCCTCCTCTGTGACATCGCTCAGAGGAGCGTCCTATGGACGGCCTGACTCCGCCCACCAGTCAGGAAGATACAGAGCTCTCTGATCGTAAGTGGCCGTGTAGAGCGAGAGCTGATACAGACGTTTGTGTTATTAGTCCCTGTTCAAGAGAATCAACATGACTGGCGCTTGAACGGAATGTCAGATTAGCTTTCATTCGGACGCAGTCGTCATTCCTAGTTGGCTGTCGCGCGCACAACTGGGCGATAGCGCAATTTCCAGACTTCTAGTAACCATATTTTATTAGATTCCCAATCAGGCTTTTCTTTGTAAGACAGTTTACACATACTGAAACAAAGTGGATTTAACAGTGGCTACGTGGTTTACCCGCACTCCAAGATGCTTCTGGTCTCCCAGCGGCTAGACTCACCTCGCATGGACCCATTAGTGAGTTTATGAGTTTCATATTATTGGATTGCTTTGAATGGTGGCTCGCTCCAATGTTACGATCATTCGGTGTTTACAACTAAACCCCGCTTATGTATTTCACTTTGTCAGTACGCGCACCTCATACACCTCCACACTGGCTTTTACGCAGCAGTTGCTTTTTAAACTGTAACACTCCTACTGTTATGCTTTAGCTCCACAGTGAAGTTTGGAAACTTGAGTGGAGAAATCCCAGGGTTTTGTGTGTGTTAGATAAGGCAGACAGAGATTAGATGACAAGCTTGAAGACTGCATCAAAGATTAACTGGCGCTGTCCCACGCATTTACGCACACATTCCGAGGAAGTTCCATTTACTATATTGATTTTGCTAGGATTTTTTTTTTACTGAATTATGAAGTAGTCATTTTGACTAGCCGTATGACAAGTAAGACGGCTATTTCAACATGACTGGTAGCAACTGAGCTAGATAGGAGATGAAGTACTAGTATCTTATCTCATGAAGATGCAACGTAAACTAATAACCATCAGTCTCGGATCCCTATAGAATTCAGTGATACATGGACAGTTTGTTACTATTAGCAATAGAGTGGTTATTTGTCACTACTGGGATAGTGACTAGTAGCAGAGGAAGTGCTGGTGACTAATTGAATATATTATATTCACTACTGGAATAAGTAGCTGATGAATTGATCAGTGTGATTTCTTGCAATTATAAAAATGTGCTAGTAACATGAATAATAAATGCTAGCTATTTAAAAGCCTTGCCATTACACTCACAGTCTGCGATGACAAACTCTGATTCAGAGAGAATAGCAGGTTGAAAGAGACTGGAGATCCTATCAGCGCAGTCATTTAAACCGGTAGCATGGATTGCTTTATCGATACATGTAACGCAACTTGACGATTGATAAAACCTTTGTTTTCATACATACGGCTGAAGGCAATGTAGAGTCAGAGAGGTAAAAGCCCCACACTGTTAAAGCAGCATGTGGTCTGCTTGTTGGAATGAAATGGCATTTATCAGACACTCAGCGGGGCTGCGCTCGCTAACAAAAGACTGAAAACTGGGGACTTGGACGGGAGCGCGGCTCTGGGGCTGCGGGCGCTGTGTAAATCATCTCGCAATGAGCGATAATGTGAGTTTTCACTGTCGGAATTGCGGCTGCGTTTAAGCCTAGTGTTTAACAGTTAATGTGGATTGCTGAGAGATAAGAGAGACAGACGGTGGCTGAAATGCGGGACAGGACTGTCAGTGTGTCCAGGATTAAGCCGAGCTATAGCAGAATACGTAATGGGATTATAAAGGTGGCGGAGGGCTCGTTCACTATCAGAATAAGAAAGACTAGAATGCAGCTTGCATCACTAATTTTCATATAAGCAAGCGGAGAGTGTCTATTTGTCTGTCTGTTTTAGAGCACGCTTGAGATCCCATGTAATTCAGTTTCTTGTAGATCAATAAACTAAAGAGGAACGTTCAATGACGAGCCTTATTTACGCGCTGCCCCCTTCGCCTTCGCTTTGTCATGGATTTGCCCAAACACATTTCTGAAAGCTATTATTGTATTTCCACAGATACAGCATGTTTACCCCCAATGGACAGTCCCATATTCTCAGTATTCATAAGTTTCCCTTTAGTTCAAGAGGGAGTTTCCTCGGATCGTTTTCTGTAACATTTGACGAGCAGTAACAGATGAGACTATTGAGGAATAAGAATAAAGCAAGACGTGCCTTTGTCACAAGGAATAAAACTGCTTATGATTGTGACCTACAATGCAATTGTGGATTACACAAGGCGTATATCATTCATTTTCGAGAGACTGTTTGTTGACATGACAGTCACTCATGTATTATTAATATTCATTTTAGCGGGTCCCGCCCTCCAAACCCCTTTGACCTCCTTAACACAGGTTAAGGGTTTCGATCTTTTGAAGTAGGTCATTAAGAGCAGGCAGTTCAGTAAATGAATGTTATTTTAAGCAAGCCAGAGGCGTAATAAAAGTAATTCTAGAAATACATAATAATTATTATTATCGTATTAGGTTTATTTTTCTAATTCGCATGTATTATATATGTTTAACTATAATTATATTTATGTCAATAAATAATTTACAATTCTGAGTTCCTCTGTGTTAAGCGTGTTGTTTCTCTGAAATCCAGTATCACAGTTGTAGATTTCCCGCACCGGATCTTTCTGCTCCACTCGATTTGAACTGATCTGTGGCCAAATGAGTCAGTGCGCTTTGAAGCTGCTGTTGACGGATGAATAAAAGGGCCGAAGTGGAATGCGCGCGCTAGTCTTCAGATCTCGTGCACGCACAGAGCGGTTCACTGTAATGCGAGCAGCGCTCGTGAATACACTTGGATCTCACCTCAAAGTTAGGTGAAAGTTTAAAACAACACATCCAACTTTTATCTTACCGACGTTTCTAGGATGAGATCACTGAGTCAGGGCTTGTGCGAAGGAATTTAACTCTGAGGCTTTTTTTTTCTTTGTAGAGAGACGGTGTTTGCGAGTTCAAAAGCAGTCTTCAAAGAGAGAGACTCAGCACACCCTCATACCGCAAACAATCGCTCTGTCATTTTCCCGCGCTAACTAAGAATCGTTCTCAGTGCATCACCTTGAGTGACTCGCTGTTCCTTCGTGAGGAGACAAGGATGAAATTGTGCTGATTTGCAAGAGGAGCCATATGGTGGATCGAGGAGAAAGATAAGGATGGGAGGGAGGGAGAGATGAAGATAGCAGGGTGTTGAAGTGATTCCGATATAGACAAAGAAAAAGAGAGAAAGGTTGGGCTGGCCGAGGCCAGATGTTCTGTTGTGGTGGGTGATGGACATTTCTTTCTCAAAGTCATGAGGGTTTATGCTCAGGATGAGCATGAAGTTAGTAATTAATCATAAAATTGCATTAATTGCGTGATTCCAACCTAGTCTTGTCAGAAAACCTAACTATTTTATGAGGTGGTGAATTTATGAATGCGTATGATGTGATTTGTACAGCAACATACAGTTTTTAGGAAAAATGTAAGCATGATGGCCCCCAAAGTGAAACCATGAAAATGTATACCTGATCTCATGACAAACACGTACCTGTGGGAAATTTTTCACGAGATGCGAAATTCGTACCGATACATATCACTGCAGTTTCAGAAGTTAACACTAGAGGCGGTACAACAGAGACCACTTCGTAATCGTTTTCATACACAGTTATGATTACAGATCCATATGCTTCGCTTTCCGGATGTAACAAACTTGCTTGGTGGCACAGCCAGCATGGAACTGGACACCATCATTGAACTGGCATTTTTTAAAACGCCAGGAGCATACTAAGTGATGAGCATCTTTTTTTTTTTTTTTTTCTCGCCACCAAGAGTTGTAGAATGTTTAACTTTGGGTAAAACACAGTTCTCATCACTGTCACTTTTTAGTCAGCTAACCAGTCACAGTGGACGAGGGGTAGGACTAATACCGACCAACTGTCACACCCTGTTTGTACCACGACTGAACAACATTGGAAAAGTTAATATTGCTTGTCTCTGAGTATTTGTCTTTACCAGATGGAATTGCCGGACTACCGTACTATTCCTATGGAATCCTTGATTTGAAAGATGAGAGATCGAAAAACAAGCTAAAACGGCATGCTTGCGATCACGTTTTTATGTCACATTCGTTTTTGTTCATACTATCGGGTAGGTTTAGGTGTAGTGCAGATGGTATGTTATTTTAAAACGTCACGGAGCGTTAGAGTTATAGCGCCACTCACATTGCAAATCAGAACTGTGGTGACATATACGAAACCAACATCACATAAAATGTACCATATGTGTGTTCATCTGTTCCAGGGACAAAAATCAAATGCGCTTTTAGCGCCACTCAGTGGACATTTCACATGTCATGAATATGTCACGAAACATACATGGCGGTATGTATTTGACGTCTTGCGAAAACCCCCCAGGTACATTTTCATCAAGAGATCAAGTTGGAAAATGTATAAATGAGATAATTCTCCAAATTGTAGAACGAATTGCCATGAGAAATTGTTTGTGATTCTTTTTCTCAGCTTCAAAGCATCTGATCAAAGTCCAGTAGCATCTTCTTTGGTGATACACCTAGTCACTATGGATGCACACATGCTTTGTGGTCTATAAGTGCACAACTTTTCATAAGTGCATCCATATCTAATCAATCATAGTTTCCAAATTAGTCATAAATAAAACGGCAAACATCTTTTCAGACGTATTCAGAGGAACGCCAGTTCCAAAGCAGTTCTGTAGTACTGACTCTTTTCAAAGAAAGGGAACTGAGAAAACGAAAGGGTGAACGAGAGGAAAAACGCATGGGCCGTCGACCCGTGGAGGGAAACCCTCATGTGTTTCTGCTATTGCTCTGACTTCCTGATTTAACGTCAGTTGGCCAGAAGGACAGAGAGAGCAAACTAAGGTGAGGAATGGAGAGAAAAACTGCGTTACTGTGATCAGGCAAGACCTCCCCAGGAAATAACAGTGTTGCCTAGGGATGAAAACAAACAGGAGCCCGGACAGAATATTGGGTTGAGTAATTTCTTTTCCTGTCTCCAACACTTCGCACAAAAACTCAGTCAGAGGTACTAGACTGGAGAACACTCACCTCAGAGCTTTGCCAGCTTTAAGTGACTCTCGCCGGAAACCCCTGCGTCTCTCTGACTCACGGAAGAAAGCTTACAAGCACCAGATTTTTGTCAGAAGTGAAAGCGAAATCAGTGGCGCAGCAGTGAATGAGAAAATGAAGTCTAAATGCACAAACCCAAATTATTGAATGAACCCGAAAAGCGGAGCTTAGCGACGAGGAAACATATGCTGCCTCTGGAGAAAACCTCTGAGGACGTGAGGGCTACATAGATAGAGACTGCTTACTTTACCTCTGACAATCAACTACTGTAAAGCCCCCTGTGAACTCGGCATCTGTTATGGCTCGAGAGCCCAAAGGAACATCATTCATTTGGAGCATCATTTTAGCTGCATCAGCAACTAAAATGCTTTAAAAAGTTGCTTACTCTCCACACACCGATTTGGGAACAACCGCAGCCAAGTTTCTGTTTCTGTGCAGATATGTGGGAAATTTATGACTGGTTCTAGGCCTCTGAGTGGGGTTGTTCTTCTTTCTCTAGCTATTGCTTATTCACTGACGCTGAATTAGGCTAAAATGTTTTAAATATTAAAAATGAAGCGTTCCCAAATTCAGTTCTTGTGCTAGTTGTGCTAGTACTTGACACTGGGAAGAGGGGCCATTTGAGATCAGAGATTGATGTTAGGATGTAAACTGTACCATACCCTAAAAACAACAACAACAACAACATCTGAAATCAGATGAAATTGCTGGTCTCTCAGTCTGGTTTTAGTTTGGTTTAGAACAGAAATGTTTAGATGGGAGTCCAGCTAAGCACCAGTTTTAAACCAGATAAGAATAGCAAACCATTTTAGGTTGGTACAAATGTTTTGTTTTTCAGCATTGTGCAGCTAATTGGGTTTCATCATTACTTTAAGTTCTGTAGTGTTTAGTCTGTACAGCACACAACACATTCTCCAGAGTGAAGGATTTAAATCAAAAAGGGAAGATTGCATGTGAAAAAAAAGTCAGGGGGAAAAAGCAAAGCAAAACAAAACAATGAGAAATGGAAATCTCCACGTACCCACTCAATGACATCATGCCTTCAAATTTGCTCGGACACAGTGTGTTCTGATTATTCGTTTTGCTCTGGGGAAACAGTGCAGTTGCTGTGGTTAAGTAGCTGTTTTGGTGTTTGTGTATGTGTTTAGCGTTCCGTTTTGTCTCATTTGCATGATTAATTCGATAGTTTACATGTAGAAGATCATTCAAGATCATCTGAGTCCCTCTCCTCTCTTCTCATTATTGGACTGTGTTGCAACACTGTCTGTCTATAGTCTCACCGCACGGAATACAGGTCTTTGTTCGGCACCAGCAGTGGCTTCCCGCTTGCATCATCATTACACGCTCAGACTGTAATGAACCTGTGGCTCCTTTTGGAGAACGTAGGCATGTGCTGAGGGTAGATGAGATACAGTTTGTTTTACCTTCCAATATAAGCCCTATAAGTCGCTAGCAGTGATGAAATTAACTGCAACCGGTCTTTGATCAGACAGACATAAAGTAAGAATATCGAACAGTCCAGAAAGCATTCCCAGAACATCATCGCAAAAAGCGTGTGCGTGGTTATAAGGCAATGAGAGGGTGATTGAATAACTGACTTAAAGAGTAGCCTCAGATTTTTGTATTGTATTTGAGTACTGCTTAGCACTTGATCAGTTAGCCAATAATCGATTAGCCAGAAGGTTTCAATTCTGTGCTGATCTCTTCTTATAGCAACAACTATATACATAGTGTGCATCGGGCTTAAGGGGACAGTTCACCCAAAAAACAAAAATTCTCTCTTTAATTTCTAGGGCTGCCCCTAATAGTTGACTAACCATTAGTTGACGAGAAGAGGCTTGATTGATCAAAATCTTATTAGTCACTTAGTCGCAGAAATAAAAAATCCCACACAAAGTGGCAAAGCCATGCAGTCTGTGACGGACAGATTGTTAACGGCTGGTCTGTGTGGTAATACAGTACATCCATACGCTCACCTACCATTCATCAACCTAAAATATGGCTTTTAATCTGAAAGACGTATGTAGTAGCAACTTTACATGGCAGCTCAATCTAATGCTAAACTAGAAAAATGTGCGCTATTGAAGTGTCTGTGCAGAGGGTGGAAACTGAATAGTAGCGCACTCACTGCATGACAGATGGAGGTGCCGGTGCGGTCACTTGCTCTTAAAATACTCCATCATTTCTGGTCATTCAGATAAAAGTAATACATCTTTTGAATCTGTAAATCTGTAAAAGTTTATTTGTGTGAACTCAGAATAACAACGAAACGTTGCGCTTTTGTAAAATAAAAAAGCTTTCTGCCGTCTCGGTCTCTGTGAACTTCAGCGCGGAGCTTCTAAACACCATGTATACTTGCCTTAAAGACCTAAAAGTATATAGAGAGAAAAAGTAAAATGTCTGCTTTTAAATGAACCAATTCAAATGGAAAACAAATATTTTCAGATTATGTAACCCTTATGAAACATGCATACAGGCACATCGCTACTGCGAAGATGACGAGTTAGTCTCTTAATTGAAAACAAAGAAAGCACTAGTTATCAAGAAATTATTAAAACGTTAATGCAGTCTACTTGCGTTTTTTTCCTGACACGTTCATAATTATTATATCTGCTGGTGCACTTGTGGCAAGTTTTTTTGCGTGCACTTGAATGCTTATTAGGCTATGTAGGCAATTAAAAGCTCATTATTATGATTTATATTGTTTATTAATAAACGTGCGACTAATAGTCAACTAATGCTTAAAACTAACGACTACTAGTCGACCAGAAAAATCTTTAGTCGAGGGCAGCCCTATTTATTAGTCACCCTCATGTCATTCCAAACGCATAAGACCTTCGTTCATCTTCAGAACACTAACTAAGATTAAGAAGTTTTGATGAAATCTGAGAGCTTTTTTGACCCTGCATAAACAGCAATGCAACTACCATGTTCAAGGCCCACAAAGGTAGTAAGGACATCATTAAAATAGTCAATGGCACTCTTGTGAACGCGCATCGAAGACTGACACAGAAGAGAAGAAATTGTTGAATAAAGTCGTTATTTGTGTTTTCTTCATGCACAAAAAGTTCTCCCTGCTGCTTAAAATTAAGATTGAACCACTGATGTCACATGGACTATATTAATAATGTCGTTACTACCTTTCTAAGCCTTAAACATGTCAGTTGCATTGTTGTCTAAGCAAAGTCAGAAAGCTCTCAGATTTCATCAAAAAAATCTTAATTTGTGTTCTGAAGATGAACGAAAGTCTTATGGGTTTGGAATGACATGAGGTTGAGTAATTAATAACAGAATTTTCATTTTTGGGTGAACTATCCCTTTAAGTCAACATAACGCTACAAACAATTTGTGTTACCTGACGTAATAAGACGTATTTCTGAGTTTACAGTGAGACGAATGCAGTAATTTAAGTGCTCTGAGGAGTTGAAATGTACGAGGCTTCAGTATTGTCATCTAAAAAGAAAGACCACAAACATGTAAAGAATGTAAACAGGGTCAGTTTTGATTTAATGTTGACTTTTAGAGAAATGTAACACTTGAACAACCTCAACGCGTGTTCTTCCAAGAGTGCAGCTGAACACAGATGCGACTGAAGATTAATCAGTACCGCGACTCGCTCGAGACTTCAAAGAACCCATGTTGCAACAAAAGAACAAGTAAATGTTTCTCGTTTGAACGTGTCACTACGATACACCATGATGAATGCTTCTGCAAAACAGCGATCATGCCCACTAGAACGCACACGCATGCGAACGGCCGCGCTTTCATCTGCGGTCCAAAGTAAAAACACCCAGAATTCCTGGCACTTCGTAATGCACTCATTCCCAGAAGCAGTTGTCGTAGTAACCTTGGCAGCTTTTCACAAGTGCGATCTTTTTCCTACTTCTTTCTAAGGGATACAAATGGAATAGGGTGTAAATTATTAATTAGTGGAGATGGTAGGGGAAGGATTTTATTTATTCATACACAAAGACATTTTTATCTATGTGTGTACGGAAAGAAACAAAGTAATATATGTGGAATTAAAATGATCTATGACCGGGCGCATAGGTGATTGCAGTAACGATCTATCTGGTAACGCTGTTGAATTAGTGAGTATTATGGGCTGTCTTCTGCATTGTTTCGTTGTTGTCTTGTCTGCGAGTGGTATTCTAGGTCACTCCCTCCTCCTCCCTCCTCCCTTGTGTCATCCATTAACAGAGCCTCTGTGTGTGTATATGTGCATATGTGTGTCTACGTTTGATCACAAGTGTGCGCTTGCCACTTTCATGTACTTCCTTTCTGTCAAGACAGATAGACATCTATTTTTCTAGGTTTTTTCATTGTTCCTCTAATGTTCATCAAATACACCCACATATATTTTCCTTTTCTTTTCATTGCCTTCCTTCCTTTTATTCTTTTATCCATTTTTTGTCTCCATGTGTGCGTGTAAATGATGAGGTCAGTGAGAGTGCCACTATGGGAGTAATAGGCCTATGCTTGAACACAGGTGTCCGTTTGCAAGCCCATAGTAACAGATTGTGACTCATGGTTCATTGAGTAACTTGATCCAGACATAATGTTTTACCATGGTTGGCCCAGTGACTCGGGTTACATACACATACAGGCATCTCCAGCCTTCTCCATCCACAGAGCATGGTCTTCTTGACCCCGGTGACCCCAGCCAGTAGAAGGGTGGGATCTCCGTAATTGATATAAGTGATTAATAGGTCTCCATCCGTTCTGTTCAATTTAAACATAATTGCCTTTTCATTTTAGTCTCAGCTTGAAGCCTCTCAGAAGGCTAAACTTAATGATAAGGGCCTGTCCTGTCCGTGTCACACCTTTTCATTGCATCTCGGTGTAATTAAGTAAACAGGTGTGATGAGAATGCAAAATAGACTATTAGTGCTTCAGCATATGTAAATGTTTTTTGTTCTGTGACTGTCATAAGAAGTGTAGCAATGAGACTATAAGATGAAGTAGTAAGTGCAAGGTCCAGATGGAATCTGCTGAATTTTGGGGGTGAAATTGCTTCTGAATTATACTACAGTTCAAAAAGTTGAGGTCAGTAAGATTTTTAAGGAAATTAATACTTTTATTCAGAAAGGATTCATTCAGTTGATCAGAAGTTACAGTAAAGACTTTTATAATGTTACAAAGATTTCCATTTCAAATAAATGTTGTTCTTTTGGTATTCTATTGATCTAAAAATCCTTAAAAGTTTCAACATTACGTAGTTGTAATAGTAAGAAATATATCTTAAACGCCAAATCACAATATACAATTGAGGTCAAAAGTTTACATCCCCTTTCCGAATCTGCAAAATGTTAGAGAGGAATCATACCAGTTGTCCTTGGTGTGAAAAGATCTCAAAGTCATACAGTCATTGTGTTCAAATACACAAAAATGCTGAAAAACCAAAGAATTTGTGGGAGCTGAAGGATTTTTCTGAAGAACAGCAGACAGTTTAACTGTTCAGGGCAAACAAGAGACTCATGAACAACTATCAGTAAACAAAAAAACAGCTGTGGATCATTCTGCTAAGAACACAGTATTAAGAATCAAGGGGATGTAAACTTTTGACCTCAGCTATATATGCAAAAATTTCAGAAGGATCATGAGACACTGAAGACTGGAGTAATGGCTGCTAAAAATTCAGATTTTCAATCAGTGGAATGAATTACATTTTAAATACATTAAAATAAAACAGTTTTAATCATAAAAATTAATTATGGACCCAAACCTTTTGAAATGTAATGTATGTTAAATAGATTTTAAAAATGTAAACGTTATCACAGAAATTGGGGAAGAACATTAGCCTCAGGAAGTGTGCGAACAGTCCACATTATAATCACAGAAAATATATTTTTTCTAAGTTTTAATATAAATTATTTAAAAGGACACACACATTGAGATTGAAATAAAATTTTGTGAATGATGGCATTCTTGTGAAAATCTTTAAAAATGTGCTTGTTGTTTCAAGAAACCAAACAAGAATAGTAGACAAATAACTTAGAGCCAAATTAAACTTTGTATTTGATTGAACTGGCTACAAATGTGCCTAGACAATCCTAGATAAAGAATGCACTGTCATTGGAAATCCTAGATATACACCAAGAGCAATTGTAGATAAACTGTTTATTGTTTAAGTCATTTATGTTTGAGAAACTCTGCACACATCACTGTCTCTGTGGTTCTTGTGTGAGTGTGTGTGTGTGTTTTTCCTCCACTGTTTAGTTATTTTTAGAGAACATGGGAACTGAGAGCGTGAGATGCTCATTTTGGTGGAGGGGCAAGCTCGTGTCGCACTGTGATTGCATGCCAGCGACAGAGTCTCTGACAGGAAAGTCAGAGCGAGGGAGAGAAAGAAAGAGTGTGTGTGTGAGAATGGGAGAGATAATGAATCATTCACTACAAAAGCCATTTAAAAATCAGTCATACTTGTCTGACTCTCTTCCCTCTTCTGCATCCTTCAGCCATTGCCAGAATATTAAAACATTTGTTTCCAGAAGCAAACTGAGAATTCCTGCTTGGCCTGGTAAAATGACTGCAAATCTGATTGCGTGTGTGGAAGTGTCTGTATATACTGCAGGTGGCGGTTAGAGGGGTTTTATAAGTATCTTAACCTCTTGTCCCATGAGCCCTACAAACAGATGATGATGTAACTGAGAGCCGGGTCATTAGGTAAAGCTGGGTTTGCCAAAGCTCTAGTGTGGATTTCCACAGCACCAGACATGTGTAACTCTTAATACATTCTGTAGCCAAAGGAGTTCGTCAGTGTAGACAGTCCAAATAAACGCCTAGCAATTCACCTTTTGGTTGAAGGGGTCAGACTGTTATGAATAGAGGACAGTAGTTCAGTCATGCTCTCCCCCCCAACAACCC
>JAHKKF010382054.1:0-10142 GCA_019740295.1 Labeo calbasu | reverse complement strand
CATCTTTGGAAATTTGAGGGAAATATGCCAGCATTTCAGAAGTAGTTGAACTATGGATACACAGCATGTAAACTGTATGATGATGACACCTATGGACTCGTAGGCTACGATGCACGTTACTATAAAAGAATAAAACGTCATCAGCATGCGCTAGTGGTAAACAATAATAGCATAATGAATCAAACTTTGGCAGTTATAGTTTTTATGTGTGCTGAAAAAAATGGAAGCGGCGAAATAGAAAGCAATAAGAGCTTGAGGTAAGCATGTCACGTTGATTTTATGTTGCGGTTTTATTAGCTGGTCAGTAAATGTATTTTGTATTTCGCAAGAGTTTTTATTTTGAAATTTAGATGCAGGCACCACCATTAGTGTCCCGTGCATGTGTGATGGAGATAGAGAGAGAGCGGAGTAGAGCAGTGGTGTGCTGACGAAGAATGTGCTGATTGAAAAGTTAAGTTTAGACCGGTGACATGCATTAGAGCTGCATGATGATGCTTCTAAGTCTCCGTTTGTCTTAACGAGCCTGTTATAAGTAGTGACGTAGTAGGTTTTCTGTTGTACTTGTGCGTGAAGCTGGGGACAGGCCCGCTAGAGTATACATAAGTCATTCAGCGCTGGAGTTGAATACTCTCATGTTTTTCCGTGTGTTTGCATCCAATTTTTGTTAGTTCAAATGAACTCAAAAAGTGGTGGATGCCATTGCTTATTTTTGGTGAGGAGAGTTGGCTGATTTGTTGGATAGGATTGTGTATTGTTTGTGCTCTTGGACTGATCTCCACTGGACAGAATTGCGGCCTTGTTGGATCAAGCTGTAGCCTTTAGGATCACGGGATAATCATTGGGGATCATAGAGTTAAAGGAACATTACACTGCCTATCTGGACACCGTTCAGCGCCTCGTCCATGACCCAAGTGTGGTAATGTATTTTATTTTCTTAATTTTCCACTGAACGCTGGTAAGCAAGTAATCTTTTCTTTCAACGAGTATAAAGACTGAACTGTGCTCTAAAGGAAATCTCTCATATGTGGAACGGTGACGTGTGTATTTTCCCTGCAAAGTGATTCACATTTGTTCTTTTGCAAGTCTATGAACATTCTGAATTAGCTGAACATTTTTGAATGGACTGATTATAATTTTTCCTGGATTTTTTGAAGTGAACTTTGAGCTGAACTGATTAAATCACACTAATTGTGAATGTGAAACTTTTCAGTGCTGTAAAAGAGGAACACTGATTGTTGTTTAAGGTACAACAGGAACAATCACAAATCGTTATTTTCTTTATCGTTGTCAATTTTTGATTTAATTCCAATTTGATTGAATTTGAAATACTTTCACTTTTCCAGTAAAAAAACAAAAGAAAAGAAAGAAGTTACAACTCATTTAAGTTGTCTCTTGAGTCTAATACTTTTAATTAAATTATTTGTGTTTAGTTAAACTAAAACTGTGTACGTTAAGTTGAGTCTCTTATACAAAGGAGTGATACGAAATGTATGTTTGATTGATATGAAATGTATGTTAAACAATGTATTGCATTTGAAGTGATATGTGAACATTTAGTATGGGTTGTTTCCATCTGAGTTTTGTAGAAAGACTTTATTGCCATTTACCAAGCTTCTGAGTCCTTGTTGAGAAACTTGTGTTTTATGTTCAACTTAAAGTAAGTGAGTTTATGTTTGGTATGGAATATGCGTTTAATTTACTAGAAATGTTATTTGAATATTGAGTACGATTTTGTTTATTTTTGTAGAAGGGCTTTTTGTTTTCTGGAGGAATCTGGTGCTCTATATGTAAACCGTGGAGGAAGTTTGTAATTTCCTTTCATCTTCAAAGATCTACATCTTACCGTTTATCCGTCATTCTTGGAAAGGTCTTCCATTTTGCTGGGAACTTTAATATTGATTACAACACGCATATGGATTCAGATGGACAACTATATTGGACTGTGTGGCACATGGACTGCAAAAACAGATAAGCCTTTAATCACTTTCTCATGCTTCAGTCATCATCTATGGATAGTCACCTGCTTTGGATTCTTTTTTGTTTATTTGTTTTGATTTGCTGTAAGTGTTCCCAAAAAGGTTGATATGATTCGAGAAGTGTGCTTATTCCCCTACACCACATATTGATGTCAGGAACAGGATCAACTCCTGATTCCTGATTTAGTGCAAGTTTCTGGTCTTTGAACCAACGTCATGGCTGAACTGGAAGAATTAAAGAGACACTTTAAAAGAAATGCAACGGTGGTTCAGTGAGCAGACAGGCATGTTAATGCAAGCCAGAGCTGAACAGACTACCATTTACATCCCAAGAGATCGTAAGCTTCCAGAGTTTAGCGGATGCCGTTCCAACCCCAGTGAGTTGAGTATAGAAGAATGGATAAATTCAATGAAGTCCGCCTTCAAGGTGATGAAAATTCCTGAAGAGGACAGAATTGTTAAGCAGTATTTAAAAGATGAGGCAAAGAAATTTATGCTCAGTGGAAAGAAGAAGTCAGTGAATGAGATTTGATGCTTTGGACAAGACTTATGGAGACAAACTTCCCATTGGCAGTACACTGAAAGAGTTTTATGACCACAAACAAATGCCTGGAGAATCCATCCGTTCTTATGCTTATGACTTGTAGGAGAAGCTGAGTTTTATCCAGAGCTGGGAGCTGTCCAGAGTTCCTGATCCTGATGGCGTGTTAAAGGAACAGCTTGTGTTAGGCCTCAAAGATGATTTGCTACGAGCTCTTCAGCCCCTCTCACCCTAGAGTCGCTTCATGAAGCTATTCAACAGATAGCTGCATGACAAGAAGAACTATTTCATATGGTAAGCAGCAAAGAAAAAGTAAACCTCTTGCGAAGGAAAGCAAGGCAAAAAGTGTGCCTTTAAAAGGATAGTGAAGGAAGATACACCTGCTATACTTGTGGTAAGTCAGGACACACAAGATGACGTTGTCCTTAGAGCAGAGAAAATTCAAGAAGAGTGCAACCTTACATAGCAGAGGTGGAAAAGACAGCTAACCGAGATACTTCAGTGTTAGAGAGCCAAGGTCCATCCGTTATTAGAAGTCATACTTCAGACTGTGATACAGAGAATGTTCCCAAAACCCTTTGTGAAAGTACTTTTGGAGACTGCCTAACCATCGAACTGAAAATTGCTGGTATCAGAACTATCTGCCTCTTAGATACAGGGTCGGTGACTACTATCACTGAGTCACATTTTAAGAATCACTTTGGAAAAGTTGTGCTGTCGTCTGCCAACTGGGTCCGACTTACAGCAGCAAATGGCCTAGACATTCCCATCATAGGATGTATGGAAGCCGACATAGACTGCATGGGGAAGACGTTGCATGGAAAGTGTGTGTTTGTGATCAAAGAGAGTGATCCCAATGGGACAGAGTTGAAAGGATTCCCTGGCATTGTTGGGATGAATGTGTTGAGTGATCTTAAGGATCTATTCATGACCATTGAAGGTGTAAAGAAGATGGACAGGTATAGCCATGGTTTCAAGGATGTTTTGATCGCAGATCGCATGGGGCGCTTATGAGACCTGGTGACCGTGTTCTATTATGGAACCATTCAAACAGAGGAAGAAATAAGATACAAGATCACCGGGAACTCTTGCCTTACATTATAGTGAAACATGCAGACACTCCAGTTTACACCATTTGCACATACACATTGCACTTTTCAGTCATCACTACCACCTTGCACATCTACACGTGAATCTAGAGCATGCACAGGTAAGGCACACACTGATTCAGAAGGCCCCAATCTGCTTACACTTTACCTCTTAGGTATAGAACTGACTATGTCTTGAAGTAATCTTATGCAAACCTGAAATGTGAATGTTTCTCAGTCTTACTAATTGAGAGCTTTTCATGGTTATACTGATGTTCACATTGAAAAATGTTTACCTGCTATTCTCTGTTCTGTATTTTTCAGGACTGAGTCGCTGAAAGTTGGTCTGATGGTATGGCAGGGTTTAGCAGGGGGGAAATTGTGGGATCTACAAGTTGTATTTCACAAGAGCTTTTATTTTGAAATTTAGACACAGGTGCCACCATTATTGTCCCGTGCATGTGTGATGGAGAGAGAGAGAGAGAGAGAGAGAGAGAGAGAGAGAGCAGAGAGAAGCAGCAGTGAGCTGACGAAGAATGTGCTGATTTTTGGAAGTTAAAAGTTAAGTTTAGACCGGTGACATGCATTAGAGCTGCATGATGATGCTTCTAAGTCTCCGTTTGTCTTAACGAACCTGTTATTAGTAGTGACGTAGCAAGTTTTCCGTTGTACTCGTGCGTAAAGCTTGGAGCGAGAGGGAGAACGACGGGCAGAGAGGGAGACGGAGCGCGTGAGAGAGATTAAGCTGTGTGAATACCTGCGTCTATGCATCTCTCAGCAGTGTTCAGCAGCAGCGTCTACTAATAGCAAATCTTTAAATTAAACTGCTTCAGGAACCTCTCTACTGAGAAATGTCATGTAGCTTTTCAGCTGTGAAACTATTTTATTGGTAAATTCGCAGGGCAGCGCTGACAAGTTTCTGTTCGCGTCTCTACATGTGTGTACGCGAGTGCATGTCTGTACTGTGTGTGTGTCTGTGAGAGAGAAAGGGAGAAGGAAAGCGTGATTTCTGTACATAAAAAAGGTGGAAAACATGGAAATAGTTTGTCATTTTCATCCTGTTGTTGTTATATTTGTTTGTTCAATGTCCTCTGGGGTTTTGAATTTTTTACTGTTGTAGATAGCCCATAGTATAACACAATTTTTCTGTATCTCTTCATTGTGTCTGGACCCCCCTTGGACGAGCAAGCATAGGCACATGCCTAGAGTGCCTATGCATAAATCTGGCCCTTCCGGCTCCATAAAGCAAGGACACAGACAAGGCATTTGAGTATTGCTTTTCTCCCTTTACCTTTTGTACTTGTTATCATCTACTTGTTTTAGTCAATTGTACTCACTATGTGCTTTCAAATCTCTATTATTTATTTAATCTAGAATTTATTTAATCTATTGCTACTCATTCTAGTCTCAAACTCATAGCCCTAACTAAGACTTGGATCAAACCTGAGGACACTGCCACACCTGCAGCCCATTCCACTAATTTCACTTTTTTCCCACACCCCTCGCCCGATTGGGAGGAGAGGAGGTACTGGTCTACTTATCTCAAGTGAATGGAAAATTTGACCCTTTACTATCTTTTACTGGCAACAGTTCATTTGAATAACATGCAATTACTATTACCCACCCTGTTAAAATCCACTTTGTAGTTGTTTATTTTCCCCATGTCAACTGGGTAACTTCTTGGAGGAGTTAGATGTGTTACTCTCAAACTTTCCTGAGAATGGTACTCCTCTGGTTCTACTCAATGACTTCAACATCCACCTAGAAAAACCCCAGGCTGCTGTCTTCAACTCTTGCCTCATTTTACCTCAAGCGAGTGTCTACTACAGCTACTCACATCTCAGGTAACTAATCTTATACATGCTACTGCTCCACTGACAGCATTTTAGTTACTCTGCTACAGACCACTTCTAACCTCAAACTGACTCCTGACACAACACACTCCTCCGCAGGTCACCTTTCGGCAAAAACCTACACTTATTCTCTCCCTCTGGCCTATCCTCTATCATTTCATCCCCACTTCTTTCACCCCCTCAGTTTTCAGCACTGGACACTAACACTGCTACTGGCACTCTTTGCTCAACTCTGACATCTTGCTTCTTGCAAATTTTGTCCCTTTTCTCCCAGACCACCACTCACAACCACCTCTGCCTCCTGGCTGCCTGTTGTTCTCCAAGAATTTCGCTCTAGGCTCAGGGCTGCAGAGAGGAAATCAAAGTGGCAAAAAAAATAAAAACTCAACTGACCTTAGTTCATATCTCCCCTCTTCCTTCTCTGCAAATGTCTCAGCTGCTAAAAAAAACATACTACCACAACATAATTAACAACTGTTCTGACTCTCACACACTGTTCAAAACCTTCTCTTCTTTGTCACAGAATAGAGTAGGATGTGCATTTGCAATAATCAGTCCCTTTTACATGCAATGCTATTGAACCACTATTTGTGCAGTATGGGGAAAATAAAGTGCTTGCAAGATTCTTACGTTAAATTAAATGTATAAAATATAAGCCATTATTCACAAATTATATATTTTAGACCTTGCTTAAAGGTTCACATTTTATGTTTACAATTGTAACATACAATATCATAACATTTTGATTTGAACAAAATAATTAGATTTTCTTAATATCAATGAAAAATAAAGTGCTTGCAGGATTCCTAAAGAAAACTAATCTAAACAAACAAACAAACAAACAAACAACAACAACTAAATGAATACAGATGCTGAGCATTTTCGGAACTTTTTAACTTGGATTTTTTTTTTTTTTTTTTTTAGTTTGTATTTATGTTTGTCTTTATTTTTTAATGTCAAAGTTTTTCTAGTGGATGATAAGTTGGTCAACAAGCTTAGATTTCAGGGCACTTCTATCTGCTGTCAGGATGGTATTCCTGACAGCAAGCCAAGTTGCAGCTGTGTTTCCTAAGTCAGGTCAAGTTACGGCTGTTGTTCCAGTGTCAAGTCAAGTTACAGCTGTGATCCCCATGTCAGGTCAAGTTAAAGCTGTGTTTCCTGTGTCAAATCAAGCCAGAGCTGCTCTTCCTAAGTCAAGTTTCAGCTGTTGTTCCTCTGTCAAGTCAAGTCACGGCTGTACCTCCTGAGTCAAGCAGAGTCAAAGCTGTCGTTCCTGAGTCAAGTAAAGACAAAGCTGCCGTTCCTGAGTCAAGCAAAGTCAAAGCTGTTGTTCCTGAGTCAAGTAAATTTACAGCTGTCATTCCTGAGTCAACCAAAGTCACAGCAGTCGTTCCTGAACCAAGTCTAGTCACAGTCGATCTTCATGAATCAAGTCAAGTCATCGCTGGTCTTCACAAGCCAAGTCAGGTCACCGCTGATCCTCATAAGCTAAGTCAAGTCACTGCTGATCTCCATGAGTCAAGTCAAGTCACTACAGATCTTCACAAGCCAGGTCAAGGCACAGCTGGTCTCCATGAGCCAAGTCAGGACACAGCTGATCTTCATGAGCCAAGTCAAACTATTGCTGTTGTTCCAAAGTCAGGTCACGTCCCGTCTGACCGCCCAGAGTCAAGTCACGTCTCACCTGAGCTTCCAGAATGTCGCCACGTTTCGTCTGTCTGTCCAGTGCCTAGTCATGTCTCGTCTGACCTCCCAGAGCCCTGTCATGTCTCGTCTGTCTGTCCAGAGCCTCCTCACATCTCATCTGACCTCCCAGAGCCTCGTCACATCTCTTCTGTCTGTTCAGAGTCTCGTTACGTCACGTCTGATCGTCCAGAGTCAAGTCAAGTCTCTTCCGACCTCCCAGAGCCTCGTCACGTCATGTCTACCAGTGTGATGGCGGTCACTATTCTGACTATATGGGCCGCACACTACGCTCCAGAGGTCTCGTTTGATCACAAGTCTACTCCAGAGGTCTCGTCTGTTCACAAGTCTGCCCCAGAGGTCTCACCTGTTCGCAAGTCTGCTCCAGAGGTCTCGTTTGATCACAAGTCTGCTCTAGAGATCTCGTCTGATCACAAGTCTGCTCCAGAGGTCTCGTCTGTTCACAAGTCTGCTCCAGAGATCTCGACTGACCGTGAATCTGCGCCAGTGCCCCCTGAGATGATAGTGCTGGCCGTAAATTCTCCTAAAGGGGTCGCAGATACCACCATCGAGACTCCAGAGGTGGCGGCTTTTTCTGCAGAGCCTCTGGAGGTGGCAGCTGAGGCTGCAGAACCTCGCAAAATGGGGACGTCTGCCCTGGCTCCTTGCACGGTGGTAGCGCCCATGCCTGGTCCTGAACCGGCCACGGAGGCCGTTAATGAACTCTCACCTTGTCCAGTCCTGGCCATGTTTGGACTCTCTGCTCCCCCTGTCACGGCCATGAGGGCTACCTACGAACTCTCTGCTTCTCTCCCAGTTCTATCTGCCTCCTCTGTCCCCGCTCTCCCCAGGTCCCAGTCCATGACGCAGGTGCCTGCTCTGCCCTGGAGGGCCCCTGCGCCCCCTGCTCTGCCCTGGAGGGCCCCTGCACCTCCTGCTCTGCCCTGGAGGGCCCCTGCGCCTCCTGCTCTGCCCTGGAGAGTCCCTGCACCTCCTGCTTCATCCTGGAGAGCTCCTGTGCCTCTTGCTCCGCCCCGGTTGGGCTCCAGCTCCGCCTGCTCCGCACTGGTGGGCTCCTCCCCTGCCGGTCCTGCCTCAGTCGCCTGGTCCTCCAACCCTCGCCCTGTTTCGCCCCCGCCCCACCTCTCCCCTGGACTGTTGGTGGGTTGGAGCGTCTGGAGCTGCTCTTTGGTGGGGGGCTCTGTCATGAATCTGGTCGGTGACCTTCGGTCCGCTCACCACCAGATGTCGCACTCGCTCTATCATTTCACACAGACTGTTGCATTGCACCCCGGACTACTACTCCCATCATCCAATCATCCATCGCGCTGATTGAGTCAGCACCTGTGGCCAATCAGGCGCGCTATAAAAGCCCCGGACTTTCCCTCTGTGATTCACGGAGTATTGTGGTTATTATTGTGGTTGTAGTTTCACGCCTAGTTCCCTAGTTCCCTAGCTCCCCGTGCATAGCTTTCTCGCCTGGCCATTTCGTCTCGTCTGTCTCGCCGCCTGCCTTCTGGACTCTAGCTCGTTTGTACGGATTTCCCTCTGCTTCTCGTCTTGGATTATGTTCGCTGCTGATTGACCCACGCCTGCTACACGGACTATCCCCACGTCTTGCCTTGGTTATACCCGTTTGCTATTGTTCTGACCCTGCCTGTTTTCAACCATGTCTCTGTCTTGTCTTGTCAATAAAAGCTTGCATTTGGATCTGCTCGCCTCTCGTCTCACTCCCCACGTTACAGTAGCGAGGCTCAAGAGTTTTCAGCATATGACAGAAGCCTTTGTATTCTATGACACTGAGAGAGCGCATATCTTTGCAAATGAAATAAAGTATTGGTGCATGCAATATTATGGATTCCCAGAATATTTTGTAAATATGGGCCTTGGAAGAGGTTAAATGAGTTTATTGTGCTTTAGCTACAGTAGGTAATTCTAGTGGTGACAGTAACTATGCATATCACTTCTACAGGTGGTGTCATACTCTGTGAGACAGTGTGTCAGTCTTTTCTTTTGCAGGCTCTGAGACACTTGCATGGTATTTCTCTGACTCTTTTTGTAGCAAAAATTCACTCATCACTAAATGAAAATTTAAAGTGAAGACCTGATTATTTCAGCCTTGTCACAAGTCCATTGCAATTGAATGTCTTTTACCACTGTCCTCTTTTATGCTAAGAAATAAGTCACTTGGCAGTTCTCTTCTAAGTGGTTTCATTGTTGACAGCATTAAGTCTGTGTATGATTCAGTAGGCTATAAAATTCCTTTAACTGTCAGGAAATTACTTGTCTTTAAAAGTTTTGGTTCAATATACTTACCTGTGTATCAAAAATAGCCTACACTGAGTTCGGTTCATAGGTTCACCACGCGGTCATATTATAATTATTGAATTATTTACCATCCTCTACACAGTATTTTAGGTCGCGTCTGGGACTGAGGACCTCTCTTATTTAGATATTCAACTGCACCAAGCCCACTCTGATATCACTTTGATAAGAAAATCTTATAAGAGAATCTTATTTTGCTGAATAATTTTGACATTCTTCTATGATAATTAATTAAGCAGGCTTGTTGGAACATTATATCTCCAAAGAACCCTAACATGTCTTCTAAGTAAAGAGTAATTGTTTTTTGTTTAGTTTAAGAGGGGGTGTACTCATTTGCTGTTGTTGTTCTGTTAGCCTAATATTTTGTTTTTAGCAGGATGAATGATTTATTTGAGGGTGTTCTGTCAGTTTGGGGATGTTGGGGTAATTGCTTTCTGCATATTAAGATGGCACTGCTGTTTTTCTGTGTGTTTTTGTTATTTTGTTTTGTTCTTTTCACATACTACTGTATGCGTTGTATTTTGTGCTTCAACCTGCCCTGTAAGTGTGCTGATGTGTTGTTGTCTTTTGTTTTGGAGTTTGGTTGTATTCTTTACTTGCTTACATATTTAGTGTTTTGGTTGCGCTATTGTATGTGTGTGTGTGTGTGTGTGATATATATATATATATATATATA
>JAHKKF010382032.1:0-14450 GCA_019740295.1 Labeo calbasu | reverse complement strand
CATCAAAATGTCATATATAGGCTATAAAATCTGCAGTACATATATACATACAAGGAATAAATACTTTAAATATATTTAATTTAGTTAACTGATAGACAAGGGAAAAAAAACTGTGCGACACGTAATGTAGCCAATATTTGCTGAGTTTCAGTTTAGTTTTGTGACAGAAAGAAAACTCAAATGGCAGAAAGCGTCTATTTTTTTTTTGTTTAAGTTGATTTTGCTGGTATGAGGAAAGTTGAAGTAACGCACCGGCGCACACAAACATAAAATATATAAGTTCCAGGCTTCTTGCATTGCTAACTTCACAACGCAGTTGGTACTTTATCAAAATAAAACAAGTTTATAATTTACATAAATATGGAAATATTATGGAATATTTGGATTTGTGCCGAATGAGAGAGGCAGGACACAAGAGCACAAAGCTCCATTTCGTAGACAGTTGAGTGTGCAAGCCTTTAAAGCAGACCTGGGCAAACTCGGTCCTGGAGGGCCGGTGTCCCTGCAGAGTTTAGCTCCAACCCTGATTAAACACACCTGAACAAGCTAATCAGTGTCTTTAGGTTTACTAGAAGGCTACAAACAGGTGAGTTTTATCAGGGCTGGAGCTAAACTCTCCAGGGACACCGGCCCTCCAGGACTGAGTTTGCCCAGGCCTGCTTTAACGTAGTATACTCCTTTGTCAGTGAGAGATGCATTCAGAATCAGCACATAATCACTGTCTAGTGGTGTTTGTTTTCAAGTGCGCAACTGCTGGCATTCGCTGTTCTTCTGCCGATGGTTATAAAACAGAGTTGCATTACTGCGGACGCCCCCTTCTGGATTGAGGGTGAATTGCCTGTATTCGTTGCAAGGCCCCATGCACCGAACCGAGATGCCTGTACCGTGACGGTATATATATATATAATTTTTTCCCCAGATATAGTAGGCTGTCTACAGGAGAAGACCATGTCCTTGTTTCAATGATATTGACAACAAGATGACCAAGCAGTGAATGCTCAGTTTGAGAGGGCTACTGAGCCATAAGAGACTTTGAATCTTCACAAAAACAGGCTGTTTAATCGAGCCTGTAGCTGCGTATTTTCCAGGGGTTTCAGCGACACAACTGGTTAAACAAGCAACAGTACCTGATCCATTTCAGTAAATTCCATTGCGTCCACTTCTGAAAAAAAGTTCTTAAAACACATGGAACAATAAAAAACATAACTGACTTTCAGAACACAGAGCATGATGCTGGCGTATTATCTACTTCCATCCCACTTCTTTTGTACAATGATGATTGTGAAACTGTTAACCCCCTGGGCTCCAAAACTATTGTGCACAAATTAGGACTGATATTCTTTCAGATCAAATGTTTGCCCCCCATGCTGTTGTCTTCATGCTTTCTGTTAGCTGCCTATAAATCAGACAATGCTAAAGCATATGGCATTGATTCTGTTCTGCAGTGCATAACTGATGACATTATGGACTTGGAAGTAAGGAGACTGTAAATTGACACTCCAGAATTTTGTGGTACTGTAAAGATCAATAGTTTCATTGCTAACCACTGGTGTAAGGTGCACAAAGAAGATATGTGGATTCAAACCCAGAGATGTTTGCGCAGTGCTCAAAATTATGCATATGACTTGGCATCCAATAACCATTCAGAATCAGAAATCAAATGAAAATGTGTCTTGGATGAGCTGAAGTACTTCAGTGTTGTGGACAATGAATTTGATTCCCTGATGAGCGTATTGTACTAGGACAACATGAACTTAAGAACCCTGATGGGCAATGAGACAAATGTGGTGCTTCTTAATGTTTTTGCCCATCATTACTGGAGACAAAATACCAAAAGGGAACAAACATTGGGAACTGTTGCTACTTCTCTTGTCATGCCTGGAGTTCATTTTCTTCCCCTCCATCACAGCAGAGGCCACCAGAAACATCTGACGAAACATCTCGTTGCAGAAAACCACACTGTATTCTTGCAGATTTACCCACATGAACCCCAAACACCACTTTCTCCTCCATTACCCAAGAGCCATTTGGACGACTGGTCCATTAAAACAGTTTTGGACTATGAGATTTGAGGCAAGACATAATTTCTTTAAATAGCTGAACCATATAGTATGGCATTCAGGAATCAGATGATGTTGTGCTATACCACTTACTGACAGAAAGTATTTTCTGTTTTCAAAAACACAGTGTTTGCACCAGGACATGGCTCATTTCTTGCTGCAGTTTGTGAAGAGTCTTAAAGAAACCCCATTTGCTCAGGTTTATGTTCCTGATTCAGATTTTACAGGGATGCACACATGGGTTTCATTTCTTTCCTCTTTGGAACAAAGCCACAACTTATGTCTTGATTAAAAAAAAAAGGCTCGCACTTTGGTGTCTCATTTTTAATGTAAAAGTTTGGAGAATAGTAGGTAATATTTTATTCATTGTTCCACTTTAAATAAAGTAATTCAATACAGGGCCTCGCAAAAAAGCCTGACGTCCTGGGGCTGTTGTGTCTTCCAGTCGGGCTACCAAAATGTATCACCACCCTGCCCAATGGGCTTAAATACAGGGTTCCTGCAGTTTCGCACCTTCAATTTAGTTGTATCAAATTTAAGGCTATCTTAACAGGAATCAAAACAAACATTTGTTGATTTGCAGCCTGTAGTTACATTTATGACAACACATTTTGGGTATTATTTGATCCATGTGTGCATATATACAATTTAAAATCTCTATTTAAAGGTTACATCATTCAGTATTTGGAGGAGGACTGCTTGTTGACAAAGTCAATTTCTCTCAAGCCTTCGTAATTGTTAGAGGAGGCTTTTATAAGCTGAGAATACATACATGCTTTAAATTATTTTATGTTTTGTACATTGAATATCCCAAACCTGCTGCTGCTGTTTGGCAGTTTCTACAACACACAATATATTCTGTGCCAGGTGTTCCATCAACACATGGCCACCTACTTAGGCAGTTTATAATTGGATACACTGGACTAGCTTTTTCTGTACTACCTGTTTCATAGAACCAAAAACATAATTGCAAATAAATACATTTGTAACAGTATATTTCTGTGCCTGGCAGTGTTCCCTCCACACATTGTTGGCTTATGAAGCAATTCATAATTACATTTGCTGGACTGTAATTTTTTGATTACTATGCCATGTACGCATCATCAGTGATTTTTCATGCACAATGAAATCATTTCTATTAGAAACGCAGATTTGCTGTCTGCACATCCAACAGTGTTTACCTACGACAAGAACCCGTCTTTTCCCATCCAGGTTAAACGACATCTGAAAGCTCTCTTTCGTCAACATTTGGATGGTCGATGAACGATGTCTGAAACAGTATTACGAGCACTTTCTGTGTTTAGTTGCCTGTTTTTGATGAATTTTGATGAATTATTTGATGTATTAAATACATGCATTTCAAATTTATTTGTGTTTGGTTATTTGTTGCAAGCATTTTTGGTTCGTAAAAACTTAGTTTCCGTTGCATTTACACTGTTTAAACAGCAGGTGTCGCCGTCATGTGGCGTTTCGAGCGCTTTGAAACTGAATCATTTTAATCATCTTGTGAAGCAACTAATTTATATGTTTTGGAGATTGAAAGCTATCTTTATATTTATCCTATGTGTTGTCTTAAGGTGTAAATGTATTACTTTTGAACTGTACTGCCTATGGTGTGATGCTTTGTACTATAACAAAAAAGGAAAAGAAAAGAATTTTGGATCTGAATCAAAAGAGTAAGGACCTGAATCAAAATGATTCGCGAACCATTCGGAGCGCCTCCCAAAATGATTCACAAACCCGCTCTGAATCAAACGATTCGCCATACGCGCTTCAAGTCCCGATCTGAATGATTCGCGAACCATTATTCAGATCGGGACTTCGAACCGCGTCCCGATCTGAATCAAGTGATTCGTGAACCCGCTCCTAAGTTCCGATCTAAATCATTGATTTGCGATACACTCGAAGACCCGATCTGAAATGATTCGCGAACCCGCTCCTAAGTTCCGATCTGAATTACGAACCCGCTCCGATGTCCCGATCTGAACACAATGATTCGCGATACGCTGTTAGATCGCTTCAAAACATTGATTAAAAAAAACCCACGAACCCGCTTCAAAGTACCGATCTGAAATGATTCCCGAACCGCCCAGTAGTTCAGACCTAAATCAAATGATTCGCGATATGCGCTCCGAAATCCCGATCTGCAATGATTCACAAACTCCTCCAAAATGTAAATCAAATGATTCGCGATCTGAATATGATTCGCGAACTATTAGATGGGGACTTCGGGGCGCGTCCAGATCTAAAATGATTCGCGAACCAGTTTCGAGGTTCCGATCTAAAGATTCGCGATGCGCGCTTTTGAAGTCCCGATCTGAATCACATGATTCGCGATCCGTTTAGAGCGTTTCGAAACAGTTGATCATTTGAGACGCACTGGTAAACTGATTCGAGTTTCGAAAAGCTCCGTTTCGCAAATCATTACCTGCTTTTTAAAACCATTACAAGCGATGTCGAATTTAAAAAAACGAACGGCTCTTTTAAACTGTTTCTTAGTTAGAGAATAGCTGTAACCGCGCGAAGTCACGAGTTTGAATCAATCGGAGCGTTTCCGGCGTGACTCACTCGTGACTTCAGCCATGTTTACCTGACGCTGTCAGTACTACTAGCTTAGCTTCTTAAAAGATCAACTGAAATAATCAGCAAACACATTGTTTACAAATAAAATATCCATATTTTCAGTCCGAACTGCTTTCCACGTCGAAGACATCCAACACAAATCGACACCATTCAGGTGAGGTAACCGGTTTACTGCTAACTAGTGAAAACACTCCATTAATATGACGAACTGCAACTCAAAATACATACTTGATGGAAATATTGTACATTATGATCGAGTTTGTAGCATAGTGAAATATATGTAATTTGACCACTACAATTCAGTTGCTTGAAACCACCCACTTACCTCACACCATTGAAGTGAATGTTAAATTTATCAGTATATATTGCATTATTGTTGTACCTGATTGTACTACTAGTGTGTATAGAGGGTTGGTCAATGTAAGAGTGCAAATGGGAGAAGATAAACACAAAACAGCTGTTGAAAAGATTAATTCAGAATGATTCAGTGACACATGATTCAGTTCTGGAGTGTGTTTTGTTTCAGTACTCGTAATTCAGTGATCTTTTGTTTATCAGATGTACAGGGCTGTCTGTTGATTCTTGTTCATGTGTCTCTTCTCTTCTGCTCTGCAGTATCTGGTCATGGATTGTTATGTTGGTGGAGATCTGCTGACACTGCTGAGTAAGTTTGGTGATCGTATCCCGAAGGACAGGCACAGTTCCACCTGGCTGAGATGGTGATGATCATCGATTCAGTCCACAGACTCGGTTATGTGCACCAGGTATTTGAACTAACACTGATCACCTATTGTATTTGGGCAGTTCACCTAAACACGGAATTCATGACATAATGTTCATCTTTGAGTGAATGATTCCTTTAATGTCATCAGACAATGGTTTATTCAGAAAGTTCTCTAAAGGGCGTTTAGTAAAGTGTAAATGTGAATTTCTCAAAAAAGTTACTTAAAAAATTGGTATGTAATCACATCATCATTTCCACATCTTAAATAACACAGTTTCTAGAATAGGCAGAAGTGGTGAGAAATCACAGTGTGGTTATTGATTTAACAGTAATGCATTATTTTTGAAGTGCTAAAAAGTGCCCATTCAAACTGTAGCTCTAAAATCAAATTAGTATCAATCCAGCATAATAAACAAAATTTAATGTGTGTTTGTTAGTGCAGCCCAGAGGCTTTATTTGTATGACATGGCCCATAAAGATTAATTTCTCCTATTAAACAGAACACATGGTGTCTTGAATCTGAATCCTTTGGTCTTTCTAGCAAGTGCATTGATTTAGACCAAAACAAAAGCTTTGTGAGCCTTTCGTTTTCATTGCAATTCCCTTGATCCTAATTAGCACAACTATGCAAGTTAAATGATTTCAAACAAAGGCGACTTTCAGTGTGTAACACTAGTGTACTGCGTTCTGTATAATATATACTGCATATATGCAACTGTATAATATGCAAACACTTTATATAGTAGGATGCTACATTGTTGTCACATGACTTCATATTAATTCAGTGAGTGGCGTTCAGGTATTATCTCAGGAATACAGTATTTTGCATTTCTAATTAAATTTGTGTAATAATGTCTTATATTTAGCTCTCAAATGAAAGTCAGGAAAGAGTTACACAGTTAATATCTCTTCAAGTTGAGTGCAGTGCATTGTGGAATGCAGTATACAGTAAACCCAAGCAAGTCTGAATTGGAATCTTTACCTGACGAAAAAAATCAACCATTTTTATTCTTTCCATTAACAGCTTAAGTGCTGTCTTTGTTGCCTTCAGGATTACATCATGATGGCATCTTTCTAAACTGGATATGCTTTTAATTATTCAGTGTTATTTCAGTATTATTTTTGTACTATTATAATATTTATTAGTGTTTTTAATTAGCTTATGTTTTTATATTTTTATTTTTAACGTTTTATTAATTTTTTGCTTTAAAAATGTATGTCATTTTTATTAGTTTTTGTTTTTAAAAATATTATTTTAAAAGTATTTAATTGATTTAATAAATTTATTATTTTTAGTAAATTAGAAGTTTATTTATAGTAAATTTAAAGAAATTTATTTAGGGCTGTCACGATTCCTCAGTTTAAAATTTGAGTACTTAATTATAAAAAATCCTCGATTGCATTACCAATATAATCATTAATGACAGCCCTAAATTTATTATAGTAATTTATTTATGGTAATTTTAGTATTTTTATATTTTTTAATGTTTGTTTTGCATTTTTTTTTAAAAATTGTTTGTTTTTAATTTATTTATTAAATTAAAAATATTTTATTTATTTAATATATATATTTTTGTAATAATAATACATTTTAATAAATTTATTTAGGGCTGTCACGATTTCTTAATAAAATTTGAGTACTTGATTATAAAAAATCCTCAATTGCTTTACCAATATAATCATTAATGACAGCCTTAAATTTATTATAGTAATTTATTTAAAGTAATGTAATTATTATATTCAAAATATTGTATTTATTTAATACATTTATTATTTTTACATTTTAATAAATTTATTTAGGGCTGTCGCAATTCCTCAATAAAATGTGAGTACTTGGTTATAAAAAAATCCTGGATTGCACTTTGCATTAACAGTATAATCGTTAATGAAAACCCTAAATGTATTATAGTAATTTATTTATAGTAATTTTAGTATTTTTATTTTTTTCCAATTTTGTACATTTATTTTTTTTTATTTTTATGTAATTTTGTAATTTTATGTTTTATTATTATTTTTCATTATTTGTTGTCAATTTATTTCTTAAGACTATTCCTATTATTCCCATTTATTGCATATTTTATTTTTTATAATAATATATTTGAATAAATACTTTAGTAATTTAATTTGAGTAATTTTTGCACTTAAGCTTAAATGTATTTTATTTCACTTAGATGCATCATTTCTAATGTTTATTTAGTTTTTACATTTTTTTTTAATTTAATATTTATATGTATTTTTTTAATTTCAGCTTCATTTTGCACTAGACTATACTTTAAATACTGTCTGTAAAGGGAGTGTTTCTCAGGTTATGAAAGCAGTAATAGTGTGCTTTAGTTGTATAATGTACTGCACTTTTTAGCAAATGTAGTGGGCCACATGCCCCCATCAATTTCTACCCCTAAATAGTTATTTTAAACATTATAGGGCAAAAAATGTGACATTAGATTTATTGCATTATCCAAAATATCTTCATAATAATCATGGTACCGTTTTTTGTGCACCATCATCTGTTAGTGGAGAGACAACAGCCTCATCATGGTTGTCATCACAGATCCGGCCGGCAGGTGGCAGTGTGTTCCTACTAATTGAACCAGACCAGACTGACTCTGGCAGCTGAACCCTTTACCTTATCAATAATTGAATAGATAATTGAGACACATTTAACCAAATGCAAGACCTAACACCCTGAGAGGATTTTGTTAATGATTACTGTAGATTGCTGAATTAATGTCCAGGAAATATTGCCATTTCTCACGCCAAGCCCTGAAATCAAGGCTGTTGAAATATTAATGCAATAACTAGCATGAATACATAAGCATATTTCATAGGTTAAAGCGTAACTGTTTTTCAGTGAGTAATTACATGATTTTCTTAAGGGGTTTAAAGGCAGCTTGAAATCAGGCCGTGCTTTATTTTTTAATACACATCCCTGGTATTATTGTGCATGACTAATCTATGCATATAATTTCAAAACAAAAAAAGTTTACCATAATAATCAAAAATAAATAAGTATTATTGTTGTTTTTTTTTAATAATCAAAAATTACTAAATAAAAAAATAAACAAAAATTATTCTCATAAATATAAAGATAACATTCTATATTTTATCTATATATTACATCAGTAATACAGGTTTTCACATTGAATATGCTGTTTCACTCGCATATGCATCAGACTAAAAAAAACGGAATAGATTATGAAAGGTTTTTCATGTCAAGTTTACATCTGTGCCTCAAAAAATGATGTACAGTGCAGCATCTCTCAGGTTGTCTAGTGCACAAGTAAATGACATCATGCAACATCTGTTGTACATTCATATGTGTTAAAGGCTAAACTTATTTATGCTACATAGTCATTAGTATCTTCAGTATTTAGAGATGATTTTAAGAAACCTAAAATTTAAAAAATTGTAACTTGTTCTACTCATTTGGGGGTACTGATGTAATATATGCAAGGTAATAGGGGTGTGGCGAGACACTTATCCCACGAGACGAGACGAGACACGAGACTGGGTTCACGAGAACGAGACAAGACTTTTAAACTTTTCTGAAGAAATCCTCAATGATGAAATATATAGGGAAAATAGTTTTATTCAACTGAAGAAGACAAAATGCAAAGAAATGTAGGTGAATTTTAAACTTTATGAAATTAAACTTCCATTTTAATGAATTATATGCAGCAATAAACAACATTTAAACAAGAGCTTAACAATTTTGGATAAATTAAGAATCCCAGTTGTTTTTAATAAATTGGAGACCATGATTCTCTCACGATTGTGGAGAAAAAAAGATTAGAAAACGAAACAAATTAACGTAATTTACTGGTGGTTCTGACAAACTCTTCATTGCTTAAGTCTTTTAAAACATATTCATTTAAACAAAATAATAATAAAAAAACATTCAATGAAGCAGTCAGTGTCTCACTTCATTAAGACTTGTTTGACTATTAAAATCTCCTGAATGAATGATTTAATGACATACTTTTTTTTAAACAGGCAGTTGTCGCCACCTCCTGGCGGAAGAGGATAAGCGTTACTATACATACATAGTGTAAAGATACTTTCGTTTTGATCGATACTGTAGACAATAAGTGTTTATACCCAAACTATAACTTTTATCCCAGTACTTCTATTATTTAAATGTCTGTAACACAGAAATAATGATTATAATGTGGTTAAAAAGACTGTGTTGCTCTTTCTGCGTTCACATTTACCCCGACCCTCTGATCCATTAACATGGGCAGCGACAAAAGTGCTTCTCACGCTCCACTGACGCTCAGGATGTGAAACAGTCCTAATAGACATAGCTAAATCGTTGTCTTTCAGGAATAAGATCGCATGGGTGTTTGAATCAAGATCTCGATATTTTAAGGATCAGTTGTGCAGCTCTAATGTATACACTGCAAAATGTTTTGCGAGGATATTGTCACGAGATCTCGCGAGACACATCGGATCTCGCAAGATCTCGTGCCACGAGATCTCGTCACATCCCTACAAGGTATGTAAAAGTATGTCATTTGCTGCCATTGAACTGCAAAATGCAATAATGAGTGTTTCCAAACAGGTTTCCTAATTACTCACCTATCTGCTGCCCCAAACTCACACCATTGGTTGAACCAGACATTGACGTGTGGGATGCAAATCAAACAGTGACAGTGTTTTTAAAGTGCCACAGATTCAGATTTACTTTAAACGACTTTGCCTATTACATACTAAATAAATAATAAACTTAGTATGTAAATCATCTGTTACCATCTGTGCTACTGTCATGAACGATACAGATCATGCTATTACTTTTTAAAGTAATCAGATTACATGTAATCTAAATTATAATAATAGATTTTTACCTGTTAGATGATGAGAAAAAAATTCTATATCCAGGCCATTATCTAGAGACTAGAATATCTGCAGTAAATACCACTCTGAACATCCTGGCAACAGCATAGCAACATCCTGG
Organism: Labeo calbasu; assembly: GCA_019740295.1. Lineage (NCBI taxonomy): Eukaryota > Metazoa > Chordata > Actinopteri > Cypriniformes > Cyprinidae > Labeo > Labeo calbasu. The sequence goes on along the minus strand of JAHKKF010382032.1, from coordinate 4,129 downwards.
GAATTACATTGGCAATTATTGTTGTCATGATTTTTAAAATCAGTATGATACCATTTAAAATCGATTTTTGTAACCATTGGGAAAAACTGCCACAACATTAACGGCATAAAATTTTAGATTTTTATTGAAAAATGAATATAACAACGTGGTATATTTTTACATTAATGCAAACTTCTTGAGGTGGTAAAACCATTTCCACCACTGAATCTACAATAAAAAAGGTAATTGCGACTTTTTATCTCACAATACTGGCTTTTTTTTCTTGTAATTACGAGTTTACATCTCACAATTCTGACTTTTTTTTCTCAGATTTGCAAGATATAAACTTACAATTTCGAGTTTCTGAGAAATGAAGTCAGAATTGTGTGATATAAATGGGCAATTACGACTTTTTTTCTTAGAATTGCATGATATAAACTCGCAATCACGATGAGAATTGCTTTTCATAATAACTTTTTTCTCTCAGAATTGTTTGTATCTTGCAATTCTGACTTTTTTCTCACAATTGTGAGTTTATATCTCACAATTCTGACTTGCATTCGAATTGCGTGATACAAACTTGCAATTCTGACTTTTTTCCCAGATTTGTAAGATGTAAACTTACAATCTCGAGTAATAAAGTCAGAGTTGTGAGATATAAACTGGCAATTTTGACTTTCTCAGAACAAAATATAAATTCGCAATTGCGATGAGAATTGCTGTTCACAATGACTTTTTGTCTCAGAATTGCGTGTTTGTATCTTGGAATTGTGACTTTTTTTCTCAGAATTGCGTGATACAAGCTTGCAATTCTGACTTTTTTTTTTCTCAAAATTGATATATAAACTCAATTGTGAGTAATGAAGTCAGAGTTGCGAGGTATAAACTCGCAATTGCAATGAAAATTGCTTTTCACAATGTTTTTTTTTTCTCAGAATTGTGTGTTTGTATCTCGCAATTGCGAGTTTATTTATCCCAATTCTGACTCTCTTCTTGCCATTGCGTCTTTATATCTCGCAATTCTGACTTTTTTCTCAAAATTGTGAGATATAAACTTGCAGTTATAAATTTTAATTTCTATTTAAAGTTATATTTTTTAGAATTGCAATTCTGGCGGTATGTCTGCCAGTATTCTGAGTTTATAATCTCATTTCTGAGAAAGATAAGGCCAGAATTGTGGAGGAAATGGGCTGTGGAGGAAGTGAGTGGTGTGAGGATTGTGGAGCATTATAAACACATGTCATGTTTCATTCATACTGTAAGCTAGAGGGCACTCTGGTGCAGGAACTCCAAATATGCCTTACATTGGTAATAGTCAGTGTTGTGTCGTGGAAATTCTCAAAGCTAATCTGACTTCACCACAGACAACTCAAACAACTAAATAGCTACAGTATCTCGAGCTAACTCCCTGAACTCCTCGAATGCTTGCAATACAATCCAAAGAACTACAGTATCTCGAGCTAATTCCCAGAATTCCTCGAATGCAATATAATCCAATACTTCCCTGAAGTATGGTGATGGCGTCCCGTCAAGAAGCTACTATCACTACCTCAATCACACATGAGCACGCAGGTCTTTAGCATCTATACACTCTCACCGCCCTTCTCAGCTGTACGCTGTTACCTTAGCCCGAGGACGGCTCTATAATCTTCTAACACTATCACTGTCTTTGCGGTGGTCTTTTGAGCGTAGAGTCTTTAGTACTCCTATTCCTCAGCTGCGCAGCATATACCAGACAACACTCCCAAGTTGCTCTTTGCAGAAATGAGAGTTTTATTCACGGCCGGGAGCCCACTAGTCACAACAACCAAGAGAGACTCCCTGAACAGAAAGATACGTGTACATTTATACCTTGTAGTTGAGTAAAAATCAGTATTACTCAAGTCTTCTTCACTGTAATTGGTTATACTGATCCGGCCATTAGTTTGTCATATGACTTAGTTCTACTGTTTTAAGCACTTTTTGGGTAAGTATAGATTATTTAATCATGGAGACACTGTCTTTGATCTGAGCATTACTTAGACTGCACTTTTCTGAACAAGTCTTATATTGAACATAGCGTTTCGACATATTCTAAGGCCATTAAATAAGAATTTCCATCACAGTTGCCAAGTCCACGGTTTTTCCACAGTATTGGGCTACTTTAACACTGTTGCCGTGGGTTGAAGAGCCCCCAAAAACATGATATTTATTTCCTGGAATGCCAGTTTTACCAGGGGAACCCTGCCAAAAAAACGTGTATTTTACACAGCAGAATGTTTTTTTTTTTTTTTAACAGAACACAAAACAGTTTTGAGGAGCAATTGGGTGTGTTTTGTTGTGAAAACCTGGCAGCTCTGGTAATAGACTTGATTATACGTAATTGACATTATGAGAAATCCCTAATTTGGGCAAAGCCACTCAGCTAACGCTGTTGTTTAAAAACGCTTTAACTTATCGAACAATATATGGTTTATCTGTGTACTTCAAGCCATCTTGGGTTTTGGGTAAGAGTAAAGTCTTTTAATAATGCAGTGCTGTTCGACGTAGCATGTATTACAGTAGTGTATTATGCAGTAATATATTTTCGGCCTCATTCTGTGATAAGAAGCCACATGAGATTGCAAAAGGAAGTCATTTCAAACACTCAAATGATGTTATGAAGTAAGTTTAGAGCAAAAATATGTTGTTAAATGTGTATTTGTTGGACAACAGGTTTATAAATGCTTCTCATTAGACTGTGGAGAAGAGGGAGAGACAGAGCTGCAGATATCGGTGTGTTTACTTTGAAAATAAAAGAATATTGAAACTGTTTTAGAGTCGTATAAACTCGCCTAGCATCCACAGAGCAATGCCTTGGCAGTCACACAGAGCCTTCTAGTATCATTGCACAGGTAATGTGATGTTTTGTATAAAAATCTAGTTCAGCATCTGTACTCTCTGGCCCAGATGTCCTTGCAGAAGTGCTTGTTTAGGCCCTGAATCTCACAGTCACACGGGATCAGCAGATGGTGAGAGAGAAAGCGAACACGTCCATGACCTGCTGCACTGACTCACGACAAAGAAGAACCAGCTGCAGTTTTACCTTTCTGCCCTAGTATATAAGATCACAAACATGGCCTCCTGCCAGTGGCTGCCCATATGTCACGCTCTCCCTCCACATCAATTCAGCAGTTTTTACTTTGATTAAAATATAAATCATAATTTATGTACTGCCCAAGGCCGCCATTTCATCAAACGCTGATAAATACAAAGAGTAGAGCCGGAAAACATGGAATGACGAGTAAAGAAAACCCCAGGAACTCTTCAGGGCTTTCGAGTTCAGTGTGCCTCTCGCGCACCGCTTTGACCTCTGCATGAAACGCATTGCCGACAGCATCGCAGACGGACGGTTTTACGAGGTTGCTAGGTAGCGAGGTGTACACAGAGGAAACAGTGAGGGAAATGGAACATGCATTTCAGCTTAGAATAGAAAAAAGTCCTGCCGTTTGCTTTAATGCTTCCGCTTTTCATCTGATTTTTGCACCCACTCAATCATACGTCGTGTTCAGTGTCATGTAGTCATCGCATAGGTCAGTGATAATGGGGTTAAAGTTGAAACCGTGCAGCGCTTGACTTGGAAGCAACATGGTGCTTTAAGAAGCTGTTCTGTATATGCATTTATATATGTATGTGATCCAGAAGCATGGGAGGTCAAGGCCGCGTCCTAGTACGAAGCATTGGCTCTGCCAACCTGAATAGCTAATACAGAAATACGCTTTACTCAGCAAAGCAGTTTCATCATTGGTGTAATCCAAAGCCTGACGCAGCTAAAGAGTTTCAGTGTGCTCGAGTGTGTTTGCTTGTGTACCAGATATACAAGAACGCACTGAAGCTTTAGACAAGATATTGTCCTGTTGTTGTAAGACTTTGTATGCGGATAAAATCATAAGCCAGCTGGAAAAACCAGGTCACATCCGCTTAAAGTCAACTTGAACCCGTTTTGCTTCTTTAATCAATGTGTTTCTAAGCAAAACAGGATTTTTAGTAAGCAAAAAGTGCAGGAATGAACTTTATGTGAAGGAATGGGTTTCTATATACATATTAAATTGTATATATGTCCTAAAAATAGTTAAATATTAAAACAGCATATTTATATAATTACAATATGAATTATTATAATGTAATTATT